>BQNB010014638.1:0-42486 GCA_026074375.1 Tanacetum coccineum
ATATATCCGTACCTGCACACACAAAACACAAATACAAGCATATTTTTGCCATTTTTGGTTTGTTTTGGGTTTAATTGGGCTATTTTAAGCATAAATGGATATGTGTATTCTACACTTATCAACGATCTTTTCGATCAACTGCGAGGATTTAGCGTCTACTCGAAAATCGACCTAAGGACTAGCTACCATCAACTGAAAGTTCATGAGAAGAACAACTCGACACATGACCTAAAGATTTGGGAACACTACCGATATGACATAAGTATGAACTCAAACCCGATACCGGAATCTGTTAAAAAGACCTAGAAACGTGATCGTGTCTTACCATTCAGCAGAACTTTAAGACCTCACTGGAACTACCTTATCTCATTCTTAAAATTTTTACTCTTGCCGTTACAAAACCTTGCGATCATGAACTGTTTGTGGAGCTAACCGACTTGTGCGCTTTTGAGCTAATGGATTTGATTTATCCTCGAACTAACGACTAAGTACGATATTTCGTCACGTATCACCTGAGCTCTTCCGTGAGCTCCTCCCATTTGTTGACCTTTATTTTGGGGATATTGTTTCTCAAATGTCATCACTCTCCGCATCCCATCATCGTTTATTATAGTTATGGTCGCTATGTATTCTTATACTTTTATTTTTGATTCGAGGCTCCATATGTTTGTGCTATGATTTTCAAATGATTAAAATGAATAAATATTTTAATAAAGATTTTTGATGATCTCAGATATATAAATTGTTCTTGTTGAGAGGTTGTTAGATTTGTGAGTTGCAACAAGGATGTCAATGAGGTTAGGCTTGAATTACAGTGAATCTGGTTGATTAGTTTTGGCCTAAAAGAGTTTTGGATTGTTTGGAAAATATGGCAGTGTTATGGTCAAGTCCATGAGTGATTTATAAAAATATAGTTGCTGGTCCGAGTTTTAAATGAGGGTAAGCGGACGATTAAAAATGTTTCGAAAGGTTTGGTAAGTGTCGAAAGTCTTTGAAAATATTTGTGAAGCTTCTTAATATTAAAACGAAGGTTTAGGAATTTTTCTAAAAAGGATAAGTCGTTGCCGTTGGTCATTTCTAAATATAGCAAATTTTTATGTATATATTTAGCGAGCTAATGATTTTGGTTAGACGCTAGGGTTCCACTGGTTTGTTTTTGGAAATTTGGAAACGATTAAATTAGGGGATAGTAACTTTTCGTAAAAACGACGTAACATCTTCATAAACTTAATTAGTTCGTAAAAACGCATTTTATTGACTAAACTAAGGCACAAACATATACGGTTGTCTATTTCCTTATTAAACGTTGTGTGCAACGTTCCGTTATTATTATTATTTCTCGTTCTACGGCGCGTCTATTTTTTTAAGTTGTGGTTAGAGCCATTCGGTTATACTTTATTCGCATCGTCTGCTTATGGTGTGTTGAGCCATGATTCATCCTTGTACTTCCTAAGTAAGTTGAATAGTTACATTCATTAGCCTCGTCCGAAATTAAACGTCGAACCCTATAGATATCAGAAACCCGACACCGCCTCTAAACATTTGAAACCCTTATACAGACATACCCACGCGCCTACATTTTCCCCTTTGATATTTTCATCATTAAGGGACTTTCTTTATAACGCGTTTATATCAACCATAAAACTTGTAGTGATATTTTTCTGAAATACTCATTCTGATGGATTATATATCCTGGTCAAACCCAGCCAAAAATTTATGTTTATTAAGAAGTGTCGAAACATCAAATTTTGCTGAATAAAGTATCAACGTCATGTCTAGAAGTAGTTAATTAAAAATCTTAAATCTTTTCTTGGACACACCACCGGTTAACAAAAATCGAATCCCGGGACGGGATTCCTTTTAAGGGGTAGGTAATGTCACACCCGTCAATTTTTGGAAATTTTAAATTACTATTTTACCCTTTGACTTTTGGTTCCGACTTGAATTTTTGACTTTTGACCTTTTACGGTCATATAAAAACGATTACTGCGTAGCCGGTAAATTTTTGAAACGTATTTAAATAATAAATCATATTTATTATTATTATCTCTCATTTACAAATTTATTTTTCAAACTTATTTCACTTGAAAACGAGAAGATATATGTATTCCTATGTTTACTTATAAAAAACGACGCACTAAATTACGTTTTCACGACTCGGACTCTAAAGCAATTTGATGTAAAACGACATTCCGGACAACTTTTCAGCTTTACCCGAGACACGAAACCAAGCAGAAAATGACTTAAATAGCCTCGTAAAGTTTTGAACACCGCACGCAACGCGTACCGACACAAGAATAATTAAATTTATATTTAATTAACACTTTTATTAAATAAAGATATTTAATAAATTATTTACTGTTTTATTTCAAAAACATTTGTTAAAAATGCGAACATTCGAATTAAAGTTTTATTTTTACGGGCAAAGCTTACCTGTGATACCCAAAATAAATAATATTTTTTTAAATATATTTTATAAAAACATTTATAAAATACTAGTCTTGTAAATACTCATTTTTATGGGAAAAATCATTTGGAACGCAATGGCGCAAGTTTCGTGTTTTAAATCGTCCGTTAACTAGCTTAAACGAGTCCCGAACCATTAATTTACAAAACTACACTTAATAGTTACACTTTTGATCCATGTGGTAATAATTACAAAACTCGCCCTAAACTATTTAACACTTACACTTATTTTTAAACTTCCCACTATAAAAAGAAAATCATTTAGGGTTTTACCTCATAAAAATAAAACCATAGCCACCAATATTCACACACTCTCCTCCTCTCATATATTCCGGTGCCGCCCCACCATATACTGCCAGATTCCGGTCACCCGCTAGTGGCAGCCGCCACGCCATCGCCACTACCCCTTGTAATCACCACGACCACCTCGTCTCCTCCATCTCCCACCGAACCACCGTCAACCCACCTCGCATCCCCACCACCTCGGCTGCTACTCCACGACAGCGGACCCCACCTTCACCTCACCACCATTCATCCTTCTCCATCTTCGAACCACCACATCGCCATCCCCACCACCACGGCTCAGCCGTCGTTGAACCACCACCATCACCATCATCTTCATCTCCGTCACCAAACCACCACCGATCCACCAGTCGCACCACCACATTCGCATCACCCTCGTCATCACCTCGTCACCATCAACCACCAACCGCTGTCACTACCTCGACGCCACCAACACCACCATGCTGTCACCACAACCGACATCACAATACCACCACCCTGGTCGACCTTCATCTCCCCACCAACACCACCATGCTGTCGTTGTCACCATAAAGATTTTGATGTTCGGGTTGTTTGGTTTAGAGTGCGGGCACATTTAGGTGTTCGAGTTGGATTTGTATAAATCGGCTAAAAATCATATTCAAGTTTTTATAAACATAAAACCAGATTAAAATGGTGGTTAATGGTTAAATATATATATGTTATTGTTCTTTTTTCTTTTGTGATTATTAGTCATTAGGGTGAGTTTGGATTCGTGGAAAATCTGCCCATAGCAGTTAGGGGTGTTTGGTTTGCTATTTTACAACGGTAAAGGGAAAGGGCGTGTTTGGTTTTGTTCTTTTTGTTTTTATTTCATTTCATTTTAGTTATTTAATTGATCTCGTCTAAATAATTATATTTTGAAACATGCGATATTTGCAACATGGATTGGTTAAAGAGGAAAAACGTTGAGTTTTGTTAATATGGGAAACGTTAAATAAGCGAATAGATCATGCCGAAATTTCTATAAAATTTTATACTTAGTAAATTCCATTATAATTGTATTATTCTAGAAACCCGATAAAAAGGACGAAGTAAAATGGTTTTAAGATTTAATAAATTGTAATTATACAATAACCCGGTGAATAAACGAAAACTACACTTTTACAAATGAGACCAATAGTTTAACTAAAACCTGTCAAGGAAACGAAATACAAATTTATAAAATATTATTTTATAAATTCCCGACTAAAAGACAAAGTAATAACTTTTGTAAAAACTTTAAAAACGTCAACTATCTAAAATGTAACTTTAAAACGTATGTTTACTTTTATGCAAGAGCGTTTTATTAATTTAATTAGTGATTTCCGAACATGTGTCAAATTATTTTGTCTCAATTCTTTTTATCGCGTTTCTTATAGAATACTTGTAAAGTATTATATACTGCGACTTGTGCTTTTGGTTGTTGTCTTTATCATATAATTCACCATATGAATTATATAAGTGTTCATTTTTCATATGTAATATATACGGAATATATTACATATTTTGCGTTTGCGTTTCGACTTATTTTATTTAACTAACTACCAAACCACTACAACTTGGAAACCCAAATTATTTATCAAGGTGTCGCGTTGACGTACTCATCCATCGAAAAACCCAAAGTCATCACCCTAATCTTGTGGGATATGGCCGTTAAGATAAACTACAACTTCTTGGTCGAGCCGTTCTGATTTTCATTTGTGTTGTGCCTTATATGTGCAATTCTGCCAATTGTTCTGCAACATCAAGGTGAGTTCATAGCCCCACGTTTTACTTGTTTTACATATACTTTACTACTTTTGGGGTGAGAGACATGCTCGTTTACGTTATTGAATTTCAAACTCGTTTATACGTTGATTACAAACTGGTTACATGATTGATTTCACACTCTGTTACTTATGAATACAAATACCCAGAGTTTTTATATGTTTACGTGGTTTGCCTAAGTTACCCTATTGTCATGAAGTCCCCCTATCATGAACCGTTAATTTCTTGACCGGAGGACCAGTCGAGGGAGCGCGAATGCTATGAATAGAGCTATTAGGATTGAACTCCCCCGTCCGGGTAGATAATAATGCACTACCATGTTAACGGACGCATTTCATTTGAGGAACTAGGTGTTAGGCAATGCATCTACTAGGGCACCAACTTATAACAACGTATACTTAAGGCTTCGGTGTCATGAGCTTAGTGCAACGTAAATACCCACCCCATTTTATGTGAAGTTATATCTCCTATAACTGTCGCATACGTTTTGAAATCTTGTGGTCCACACTACTTTGGTTGAACATTTCCAATTACTAAACACTTTTCATAATATTTTGAGTGAAGCTGTATTCACTAAACGTTTTTTATCCTCATAAATGTTTTACTTAAACCTATGAATTCACTCAACTTTATGTTGACCGTTTTTAGCATGTTTTTCTCAGGTGATTAGCTTTGGACTTCTTGACGTGCTATGTGGAGTCTACGTGCAATATGATACCCTATTTCAAGACTTATCAAATTATCACACTCGTTGTCTTTTAAAAAACATAAATTTCGCTTCCGCTATCTTTTAAAACTAAATTATGCTTCCGCTACATTTTACTTATGCTTCCGCAAATGTTTAATTTCTTTTAAACCTTGTAAAAACTTATCTATTTTTAAATAATGCAACGAGTTGTGATTTTCAAAACGTCCATTAATGGTCGTTCTCTCGTGCCTTGTGTTCGAAGTATGATGAAGTCACGCCCTCGGACACGTATTCCGTCCAGGCCCCGTTACTAAAAACCCTAATGGAGAATACCCTACTAAAAACCCTTCATCAGATTTCCCATCAAACTTGCCTAGGAGGTCAATGGTATTCAAGATGGTCACATGGCACCCAAAAGGTCTTATATAGCTTATGATTGGTATTTTACCAGTTATAAGTTCATAAGGTATCTTATTTTGAGCTTGGTACTAATACCTTAATTAAGGACTATAACAAGCAGTACTAGACTGCCCTCAGCTTCATCACCCAAAAAGTGTTAGGTAAAAAATGAAATCTGCTAGCATAGTTCTCTGCACCTCAATAAGGTCATGTATCTTTCTTTCAAGTCTAATTCCATTTTGTTTGTGTTGTTCTGGCATTATTGTATTCCCTCTTGATCCCTTTTGACCCACAAAATTCAATAAAATCCATGTTCTTAAATTCTATACCATTATCACATCTAACAGCCTTAACTTTTTGATTTAATTGGTTCTCAATTTATCTTATAAAGTCCTTAAGGATTCCACTAGTTTTTTCATCCTATTTCTTAGAGAACACCCAACTAAACCTGCTAAAAATTCATCAGTGAATAATACAAGGCAATAGTCTTATGGTTTATGCTCCTTACAGAAGTAGGTCCAAATAATTCATATGAAGAAGTTAAGCTATAAGGGCTGACTAATAGAGCTCACTGATTTGGCCTTACAGGAGGCCTTGTGTTGCTTTCCTTTCTGACAAGCAACACAGGTGTGGTCATTTTGAAAAATCTTTGAAGGTAAACCTCTTACAAGGTTTCCCTTCACAAGTTTGTTTAAGTTTTTAAAGTTAACATGACCCAACCTCCTATGCCATTTGTTAGATTCATCAACTGTGGCCTTTGCAATCAAACAAGCTAAACCTCCAGAAGGAACAATGTTCTCTAAGTTGAAACTGTACATATTGGTTTGTCTAGAGACTTTAAGTAATACTTGATTTTCATCAGGTAACTTAAAGTCAGGAGACAACACAAGACATTCAGTATCTGTGAAGAGAACCTTGTTCTTCTTGTCACACATCTGTGACACAGAAAAGAGATTGAAATGTTGTAGTTCTTTCACAAAGCACACATCCTCAAAATCTAACTTTCTTGTTTTTATTTTACCTTTACCAGTTATGTAACCTTTACTACCTCCAAAAGCAACAGGGCCACCATTATAGTCTTGATATTCAGCAAGGTAGACCTTGTTTCTAGTCATGTGCCTAGAACATCCACTATCAACAATCCCTTTGTTCTTTAAAGCTCTTTGTGTATAATCCTGCACATTAAATAAGAGAGATTATATTCTCTTAGGGACCCAATCCTTTTTGGGCTTAGGTCTGCCTAGTGGATATTTAAAAGTAACATACATTCTAGTATTTGATCCACCATTGTATTTGGAGACTTTGTTCCTGTAATGTCTTTTGGGTCTCCAATTACAACCTGCTAAGGGCTTAACAGCAGTTTCCCCTTTTTCCCCAACAACACTAACTGCTTTTACCTCAACAGTATTAACTTTTTGATTTGAAAAATTTGTTCTTGGTGCTGTTGTTCTATTAAATGGCCTTCTAATAGGTGAATAAGTTTTATGAAAAATAGTTTTTGGTCTAACATTATTCACAATAGGTTTAACAGTATGAACTTTCCTGGCAGCATTAGTTGGTACTGCCTGACTGTTAAAATTATGCCTAGCAGTATTAACATTTTTAGTACTGCTAGCTCTAGCAGTATTAACTGGAATTCTGCCAGTTCTAGTTAGTACTGCTGTAGGAACAAATTGGTTTTGGTGATTCACTCTTTGCACATTGTTCCATACTGATCTCTTTTCCATTTGTCTAGTACCCTTACACATCCTTTTGTTTAATTCAGCTTATTTAGCCATTCTTTTCTCATGGAAATCACAATCTCTAATAAGATGGCTAAAACTACCACATACAAAACATGCCTTTTTAGTAAACCCATATCCCAAACCCTGCTTTTTAGACATTAAACCACTACAATCCTTTTTATCAGGTTTAGGACTCTGACTACATGTGTTTTGTTCTTTAACAGTTTGCCTAGGAGTTTTTACATGCTTAACAGTATTAACAAACGCAAAACTAGGTATTTCTTATTCTTTTGTGGGTAGAGACACATGTTCATCATCACTATCTGATTCATACTCCTCAATGATAGGAGCATCAGACCAAACATTAGGTTGACTTACTACTTTGGGTTTATTGACAACTGGTTCAGGCATAGATTCAAGTGTTTCTTCACTAGAATTTGATTCACAAGGATTAAAGTCACTGCTCCTAGCATTAGATTCACTAGGTTTAGATTGCTTTGAACCATATTTAAATTGTGACTCATCTATTTCTTTATCAGGTCCAGAAGGGATGTAGATCCCTGTCATTGGAGGGGGAACTGTATGCATCCACTTTGCATATGTATCATTCACAGGACTATCTTCTATATCACTAGACCTACTGTAAAATACACTTTCAAAAACTTCATTTTCATAACTTAAGACACCTTTATTCATTTGATTTCCATACCCAAGCCCAGCTTTGTCCCTAGCACTCATCTGACTAGTTAGCAGAATATTAAGATTTTTAGAAGAGTTATGCCATTTTTCTACTTTAGCTTTCAATTCTTCTTTTTCTTTTTCAGCTTCTGCCAATAGTTTCTTATGATATGTGAGCACATCAGTTTTATCATCTAAATCAATTTTCATAAACCTAATCTTTTCCTCATACCAAAGTTGATTTTGTTGATGAGCAACTAATTGTGCTTCTACTTTCTTTAAAGCTTGAGTATATGCCTGAATTTCTATACTGGCATCACCAAGTTGTTCCCTCTGTTCATCATATAATTTTTTAAGTTTAGCATAAGATTCTTTACACTCTTTTGAACAAGAAGTTACCTCAGTGTCTGAGCCTGAATTGCTGTAAGCCATCAAAGCATAGTTCTCTTGCTCATCTTCTAAGTGACTGGTCCAATCAACACCATCTCCATCAAGTGTTACCAAAGCTTTAGGTTCCTCCTATTTACCAGATCTCCTCCCATTGTCTTTATCTTTATTCCCAGTGTTCCAAGCATATCTCCTCCTAGTATCTTGATTCCCCTTGGATCTGCACTCTCTAGCAAAATGCCCTGTCTTGTGACAATTGTAGCACTCAACTTTGGTTTTGTCAAAACCAACCGGTTCCTTGGCATCAAATTGCAGCTTTTTACCTGTCTTTTTGTAAAACTTCTTCATTCTCATGGAAATCATGGCCACCTGCCATTTCAAATCTATTTCTTCTAAATCAAACTCATCAAGCTATTCCAGATCCCCATGATCCAATTGTGGACAACTGGATTGATTAGCAAGGAAAGAGTATGATGAAGGATTATTTTCACATTGTGAATTATGACCAGTAGAAGTAGAAACACCATAAGCAGTACTAATATCATTAGTAACGCTAGTGTTCTCAGAAACAAATGCCACATTCTGCGTGCTAGAGGATGATGCAATAGAGCCTTTAACATCAGACTCAAAGACTCTATGATTATTATATAGATCATCAAAATTAAGACTGTCCACTCCTGGCTTGGTCCTCATGATTAAGGAAACTTGAGACCAGGTAGAAGGTAGAGACCTAAGGAACTTTTGATTTGCATCTTCAGTGGAGACACCTGCATCGTGAATCTCTAGTTGACTCAAAAGACTCTGAAACCTGTCATAGCCTTTATGCAACCCTTCTGAGTTTGATACAGAGAAGCCTTCAAACTGTTGCTATAAAATATACTTCTGCATCTTCTTTGATTCATCATTGCCACCAAATTTAGATTTGATAGCTTCCCACATCTCTTTTTCATCAGTCATTTTGTGAAATTTTGCAAGATGATCTTCTGGTAAAGCCATAAGCAAGGTGGTCCTTGCTTTTCTTTCTCTTTCTCTGGCTAAAATTTCTTTTGCAGTCTTAGGAGGCAGAACCTTTATTACACCATTTGTATCTGTTGAGACACTCACAGGACCATTTCCTCTTTAAATGACTTCCCAGATAGGATAGTCTGTATGGGCCAAATAATGTTCCATTTTCATGGCCCATATGTCATATTCTCCTTTCTTAAGAATAGGGAGTTTAATGGTTGAGACAGTGTGAGGGGTTTGTTGTGTTGGTGTTTGTGTTTGTGGTGGTGGTAGTGGTGGTGGAATATCATCATCTGATCCAGCCATAGAATGGATTTGTAAGGTAGAGGTTTATAACTGGTGGGTTTTAGTTCTTCTTATTCAGAGTTTCTCTACAAGCTCTGATACCACTTGTAGATCCTAATTCAATATAGATCTTTCTACCCTGTTAAGGGTTGTAGCCAATATGGATAGTTCCACACAAACTACAGGAGAAACAATGACTATGAACACTATAAGTTATGCGGAAACTAACTTATAATGCTAAGAAGAACAATGAATATTAATAACTAAACTTTTGTATTAATCTGCTAAAATGATTACAGATTACTAACTATGAGAATGCTTTTTGGTGAGAGATGTCTGTTCTCTAATGTCGTAGGGTTCCTTTTATACACCAAGGATAAACCCTAACAGACTTACAAAAACGCGTAAAAGATAATGCATATCTTTTCCTATGATATCTCATGCATATCTCTTAAACGGTACTAACTATTTTAAACTGACGGTACAAACTAATACTAACAGTACAAATTATAACCGTCGGTACTAACTATTATAACTAGCGGTACTAAGTCAGGAAAACATAATTCCCAACACTAAACATTCCTAATATTTTTTTAGTATTGATACAAACTAGGAATTGTATTCCATATAAATAGATTTCCTTCCTTTATAAAACACACACAACCTTAAATACACAAAAAATCGGTGTCCCTCCGCCTCATTACTATTTGAACGTAGCAACAAGAAAACCACCAAGAATCATCTTCAAAAATCCTCAAATCACTTCCAAAACACTTATAAATTAACCCTAATCAATCCACATAATCGTTAAACCACTATGCATCAAGTTTCTCAAGTTCTTGATTTTATTGATTTTTAATTTTTAAGGGTTTTGATCTAACTGGGTACAAAAGAATCATCAAGGGTTTAATATGTGTAAACAAGATTTAGAGTAACAAAATCGAGTTTCAGATCATTGATTTGGGTGTTGTGGTGTTTGGCCAAGAATCAAACCCAAGGAGGCTTTGATTGTTTTGATTTCTCTTGCATTCCTAGTGGTTGTAAGTATTTTTATTACTCTTTTACATCGATTTAAATATATATTTTATGCATGTGTTTGATCTTGTATTGTGAGTCTATTGATTATGGTGCATGTCGCGTTTTGAGGTTTATTGATGGTTTGAGATGATTAGTACTGAGTTTAGGTTAGTTTAGGAGCGTTGGCGATGTTCGCAACGCGAGAAATTGAAGTTTTGAAGGAGTTGAAAGATACTCAATAGGAGCAGAAAATTTGAGGTCGTGTTTTGGCGAGTTGAAATTTTTAAAATTGAAATTAGCCTAGGAATAATGATAGAGGACGTTAATACAAACGTTTCGATATAAAATTCGGCTTCTAACTCTTAAAAACTAACGTGTGGCGGCTATTTGAAATTCTAAAAAATTATAAAAATCCAATCAGCACTTGCTGAATTTTTAAGTTACTGCAGAATCGAAAAAGGGCATTTTCGTTATTTTATGTCGAGTTTTGGGTCTCGGGTAAAACTTAAAAGTTGCTTAAAATGCTGTTTTACCTTTTCTTGATGATAACTAAGGCTGAAAACGTGTGTTAACGGGTTGAAAAGCTTAGGATTAGATGCTACATTTTAGTTAGAAAAATAAAGTTTCTGTAGAAACTTGCAGGGGTATTTTGGTCATTTTCTGTTGGGTTTTGGGTCTAGGCTAAAACTAAAAAGTTGTCCGAAACGTTGTTTTACATCAAAATGCTTTAGAGTCCGAGTCGTGAAAACGTAATTTAGCGTGTCATTTTGGACTAGTCAGACTTAAGAAATATATATAATATAAAGTCAAACTTGGCGAAATTCTTTTAATGGTCAATTAGCGTTATGAAGAATGATTAGGCGTAAAATATATCAACTAAAGTTGAAGTTACAACTAATAAGTTAGTCTATCACTTTTATTCGCGTCTAGATGTAATAATTTTGATAACGGGTCAAAATGAGTAATTTTTATTAAAATTTCATATTAGTCGGAATGTGTTAAAATGGAGTTAAATCTTAAGGCGTAACACTTAGAGGGTAAAAGTAAGTAAGTTTGGCGCGCACATGGATTCTACATTATAAGATTACATGTATGACGGAATCATTCTATATATAATAGTTACATAATATCTATATATATATATATATATATATATATATATATATATATATATATATATATATATAGTAAGGATCCAATATGGAAGAAAAACTTATAATGAGCATGATAAGAAGAAAATACCACCACACCACACATTTCAGATGCACTATAAAATGCATGCATTCCCCTCTTTAAAATTCTAAATCCTATTTAAAAGTGTGGCTAGAAAATATTCTTATTCTTCTCATTATATTTGTTCTTATCACATGATCCCTTCCCCATATTTACTATATATATATATATATATGTATATATATATTTATTATATATATATATATAAGATATTATATATATTACTTATGAAAAATATGGATTTTCTTATAATTATATTTTATTATACGCAGCTACTTTTTTTATATGGGCGGTTGAGTTGTTGGCGTTCTTCGTCCTTTGTTGATTTTTATCGGTCGATAATTCTTATTTACGTGAGTTTTCACATTTCTCCCTTTTTACATGTTTTAAATGTTTTGGGGTGGAAAGCATGATGTGTCGTTTGTTAAGCAATTACTTTTAAGTAATTAATCTTTTGAGCATATTTGAACTTGAACTTGTTCTGAACGTATAGATCTTGATTTGAACTTGTTGAATTTTGGAAATGTGTTGGACTTTGAACTTTGAACTTGATATGTATGTTGTTTGATGCTTGGAACCCGCCACTGATTAGATCGTTTTAAACTCATCTAGGATCGTTTTACCAATAACAATTGTAACAATTATGCACAGCGGAATTAAACAAACACAATTGTTATTGAACAAGGTTTTTCATTGAACGATTCCTATTTACCCCAACCTATAACATGGGGCTACACCAACTACTATGGTGTACTAACTAACTAACTAACTAATATACAAAGCACACACACTTTGTAATCAGACTCTCATTGGAGAAGTCTGTGTTTTCTATGGATGGATGGATTATTAATCTACGACTAGGATTTTTACTATACTTAGAGATTCCTGGTTTACAAGAATCTTAATTAAATAGAAGTCCTATTTTTGGCACTTTAGTCCCTCCATACTTTGAAGTAATTCTTTAATTGCGACTTCGATCACTTCTTATTTCCTTCTGTTTGATTCTTGTTTCATTCTGTATTTACTTTGTATCTCATCTATTATACTTGAATGTATAATTAACAAACATCTTCCCTTTTGATGATGACAAAACACATAAATTCAGTGTACGAACTTCCCTTAAATATCAGAAGGTTGCAGATGTAATCATCTCCTGAATGAAACCAGTCTTCAATGCTTCCCCTTGATTAAGATTCCTTTGACATGTCACACATTAAGAAGTTGCAAATCAATAAACCTGTAATTCTTCTTTCCCTTTCGTAATCATCATAGGGATCAAAAGTATGCCATACCTCCCCTCAAGTGATGCATGTAGTTCGGATAAAATTTAAACACAATAAGGTTCCCCTGCAATCCAATTTGTTTACATCTCTTGGAATATGAACTTTTGTAGGCTCTATGTAATGATCACTGATGAAGAAAATAGAGTATAACGAATTTGTGGAAGAAGTTGAATTTCCCAAACTTGTGTCTTATGTCTTGTTGATTCACGTGAAGAAGTAGACCTATGTCTCTTGACAAAATCCTCAACTATATGAGACACTGAATAACACCTTTAAGTGATAGAAATTGTAGTAAAGGTTAAGCATCATAAGGTAGATGTACACCTTTGCTAAGATTCATCAAGTCTTTTCACCACTTTTGTATGCACGAAACAAGTTATCTTTAAAGTGTCTCAACCTTTAAGATATGATAAGAACACGCACCTGTGAAACTCAACTACAACATCAAATAAGCAATATTCAAATGTCTTCGTAATCACCTCTTCAAATAATCTTCAAAATCGAGCCATAAATCGAATAAGAATAAATTGTTTTTGAAAAAAACAATTCTTTTCGAGATCCAAAAACCATCCGATTTATAAATCCATGTGTCATCGATATCTAATTAAAGCAAGCAGTACTTTCTTGATATATCAGACAATACGAACAGTACTTTCTTTTTAAATCCATCCAAAGCGGTACTTTCACAGAATTAGCAGCACAAAGTCTTTCTTCACAGCAGCACTTTAAAAATTAGCAAAAATAACAATCAAAGAACACCTTTTATTGATGCACTTCGTTTATTACATTGGCTTAAACATCAATTCAAGGAACTTCAAATACTTGACCTGCTGCTCGCTTCTAATTTTGAGCCCTAAGCTGTTATAAACATTCAACGTCCATCTCAGGCCAAGTAATATTATATCTGATATAGCATTTTAATTGTTAAGGCCCATGACATGAAACACAGTTACCAGATTTATATATTTAATATACAGAACCCTACGTTTGCCCTAATTAAAAATAAAATAAATACATTCGCCTTTTTCTTCCTTTTCAGTATCTCTCCACAAACGCAGTCAAAAGCTTTATTTCCATATCCAAACCACGAATCAATATCACTAATTTAGCAGCACTAACAATCACTAAATCAATCACGAGACAAGTAAGCAGTACTAAGTTGTAATCGTGGCAATACTTTGTTTTTCTTCAAGCAGTACTTACACAAAGAGCAATACTTTGATAAAACAAGTAGTACTTTAGATAACACAAGCAGTATAAATGAATCATGGACAGTATTAACCTTACTTGATTCCTCATTGGCTGCCTTAAAACAACTCCAAAAATTACTATATACCTTCCCCTTGAATGAGCAGCACCTTAATAGAACGAGCAGTACTTTAATTTTTCAATCAATACCCGTTGTTAGAACTTTGTTACTGCTGCTGCTATACCACAAAGCTCATCGTCTCATTCTCTGTGACTTCCCATTGGATGACAATACCAGTACCAAATCTTCCTCTTGAACAGCAGTACTTTAAAATACCCGAGTAGTACTTTCATGAACAAGCATATACCATTCGAACATTTATATACCTCCTTTTCTGCAGTGATATTCGAAAGAGCAATATCCTACAATTGAAAGCTTATCTCGACGATCTCTCTGGTCAAAACTTAGATATGAAAAACTTATATTTTAAAAGTCAAATATGGCAAAATTCTTGAGATTAGTCAATTAGTGTTTTAGCAAATGATTAGGCGTAAAATATATTAACTAAAACTGAAATTTCAACTAATAAGTTAGTTTTTCACTTTGTTCGCGTCTAAATGACTTAATCTTGATAACGGGTCAAAATGGGTAATTTTCATTAAAATTTCATATTAGTCGGAATGGGTTAAAATAGAATAAATCTTAAGCATAACACTTAGTGGGTATAAGTAAGTAAGTTTGGCGCGCACATGGATTCTACAATATAAGATTTACATGTATGTCGGAATATATATATATTTATACTTATGCAAAATATGCATTTTCTTATAATTATATTTTCTTATACGCGGACCACTATTATTATAGGTCGCGGTTGAGTTGTTGGCGTTCTTCTTCCTTTGTTGATTTTCTCGGTCGATACTTCTATTTACGGTGAGTTTCTCACATTCTCCTTTTTACATGTTTTAAATGTTTTGGGGTGGAAAGCATGATGTGTCGTTTGTTAAGCAATTACTTTTAAGTAATTAATCTTTTGAGCATATTTGAACTTGAACTTGTTTTGAACGTATAGATCTTGATTTGAACTTGTTGAATTTTGGAAATGTGTTGAACTTTGAACTTGATATGTATGTTGTTTGATGCTTGGAACCCGCCACTACTTTTAACTCATTATCCCCCTCATCGGGATTGAGATGTTAGTACTTATGGATAACGCTATTAGGAGATTAGCCCCTCCTCACTCCCCGTACAAGGGTGCATAGTACTAAGTGTTTGTGCCACACTATACAACTAGAACTTGATTGGATGTTTGGAACGGTTAGGCTGAATACGTTTAAGTAGTGCCTCACATAAACACTATAGCATACATATACATTGATTTATATTACGTTACTTTGGGTAACGAGAATTGTCTTTGGATATTTAAACCAGTTTGGATTCACGACTTGTTTTGGCATCTTGATATTGAATTGGGAACTATGTTTGGACATCTACTCACTTTTTTTTTCAACTATGTTTTGTATACATAATCCTGTGAGCTCACCAACTATTTCGATAATTCATCGTTTTTATCATGCTTTTCAGGTGACATTCGTAAAGTGGAAACTTAGTGCATTGCAATTGCACATGTTCAAGATGTCTACTTTCTTTCAAGTTATTGTCATTTGTACTTTTTAAACTTGTACATGGAAATGTTGTAACTCGGATAATTTTCTTTTATCTTAATTCATGTATGGTGTTTTATCTATCATCTTGTGTGATGTTTATTAATATGTTACACCTCGCGTTTCCGCCTTGGTGGGGTGTGACATTTTTATTAAACCTCACATTTTTTATAAAATGTTACAAACATTTTTATAACTTTTACAATACATTTTCTACATTTAAAAGAAATGTTTTATTCAAAATAAATATTTCAAATTCAAATTTTCTACCTAAAAATGGCTTGAAATGTTTCAGAAAACACCTCCTCTTGAAAAGACAAAAAAGGAAGAGCCTTGGCCTGGGCGGCCCCCTTAAAAATAAGGGCGGCCCCCTTAAATATAAGGGCGGCCCACTTAGTGATAAGGGGACCGGCACATGAGCTAAGGGGTTCGGCCAGACAAAAAGCTCCTAGCTTTGCCTATAAATACTAGACTGTTCCCTTTTGTTTTTCTCACCTTTTGCACTCATTATTTTCTGTCCAAAATCAGTCCATACATCACCTACAATCCTTTGATTATTTAATCTTAAGCTTTGGTTTCCAAGTGATTCAAGCTTAGATCCTCAAGTGCAAGAGAAGAATACTTCCTATCATCAAGTGAAGAAGCATTATAGCTTAGTGTATGTTCTTGTAACCTAGTTGCAATTGTATATTATCTTGTAAATCATTTGTGTATATTGTGAAGGTGTGTATTATAGTTGTGTGTAATAGGTAGATTGTGGTGATCATTGAAAGTATAGTTAGATAGTGGCGATCATAGTAAGTAATGTTAGATTGGTGTGATCGTGGTAGTGTCTTGGTAAAGTGAAGTAGTGCGGTTAGTATTTTAGTCCTCAAAATACAAAAGGTGTGGTAGATTGGTTTTAGCTAGGATTAGAACTCGACATTTCGCTTAGTGTTAGAAATTGGTGTAAGCTTAAGTTGTGTATGATTTTCTCCGCCTAAAGGGAGCTTGTTGACATAGTGAAGAAAACTCTCGAGTTTGGTGCTCGAGGAGTGGAGTAGGGTGAAGAGGTGCTTCGTTACCGAACCACTATAAATCCTTGTGTTGTGGTTTGATCTTTCTAAGTCTCATCTCTTATTTTGCATATTTATATTACATCTTGCTTTCACTTAGTTATATAGTTGTATTGTTCATATTGTTAACATATTTAATTCACATAAAGTCGAATATAAGTTTTTATAAACAAGCATTACATCAAATTAAAAAGCGGCAAACTATTCAACCCCCCTTCTAGTTTTTCACAATTGGTATCAGGAGCCACGTCAAACAAGATTTTTTAAAATAAACTGTATTTTAGAACTTGAATCGATCTATGGAATCGAAAAAAATATTTAGAAGGGCAATCTATGCAAAGACCACCATTATTTGAAAGTGATGGATTTATTTATTGGAAAAATAGATTCGAGTCTTATGTGAAATCAAAAGATCTAGATCTTTGGCATATTATTACCTATGGTGATTTTTCTCCCGTTCAAAATAATCCCGAAACTAAAAAGGATGCAACCATTTGATAAACAAAATGACAATCTTAAAAAGAGACTTGCTAAAAATAATGAAGCTAAAATGGTAAGTTATAATGTTTTACCACATAAAGAATATGAAAGAATATTTATGTGTAAAACCACAAAAGAAATTTGGGATACTTTATTAATCACTCACCAAGGTAATAGTCAAGTCAAAGATAATAAAATAGATATTCTAATTCGACAATATGAACAATTCACGATTCCGAAAGAGGAATAGATAATGGATTTGCTAGATTTAACGCTATTATTACTATTCTAAAAGCACTTGATGAAGGTTTTTCTGGCAAGAATTATGTTAGGAAATTTCTTAGGGCACTTCATTCTAAATGGCGCGCAAAGGTTACGGCTATTGAAGAGTCGAAGGATTTAACATCACTATCGCTTGATGAACTTATTGGAAACCTGAAAGTTTATGAAGTGATAATAAAGAAAGATTCCAAAATGGTTAAAGGCAAAAGAGAACAAAATAGATCTCTTGCCTTAAAGGCTAAAAAGGAATCTAGTGATGAAGATAGTTCGACCTCCGAAAGTAAAGACAAAGAATACGTCATGGCCGTAAGAGAATTCAAGAAATTCTTCAAAAGACAAGGCAGATTTGTAAGACAACCACGAGATGAAAGAAAGTCATTGCAAAGAAGTAGAGACGACAAAAATGGTAAAAGTAAAAGAAAATGCTTTAAATGTGGAGATCCAAATCATCTCATCGGAGAGTGTCCAAAGTCGTCAAGAAACAATAATCAAAGAGCTTTCATTGGAGGAGCGTGGAGTGATAGTGGCAAAGATGAGGAAGAAAAAAATAAAGACGAAACTTGTCTTGTAGCTCAAGCGACTAACGAGATATGTTTAGGAATTAATTTGGATCCCGATGAATGGATTAAAGATAGCGGATGCTCAAAACACATGACAGGGAACCAGAGGCTATTTTCTACATACCAAGCATACAACGGAGGTAACGTTATCTTTGGAAGTAATTTGCGTGGTAACATCATAGGCAAATGTACGATTTCTTATGACTCCCTAATTATTGAAAATGTTGAGCACGTAGATAATATAAAATTAAACTTGCTTACTATTGGTCAAATGTGTGATAATAAGTGCAAAGTAATATTTATCGAATACGATAGCAAAATAATCAAAGACGAAAAAGTCATAGGTAGAGGAATTAGAAAAAAGGGGTTTATATGTGATGAAAGTAGGTGTCGGTAACCCTTAAATCACTTCACTTCATTACTATTACACGAATTGAAGAAGAAACAAGGAAGAAGATATGAAGAAGTTTACAGAGATGTTAGAGAGAGAAATAAGAGAGAGAAAGAAAGAGAATGGTTGATTTACTTGCAAGAGAAAAATTACAAATAGAACCAACACCCTCTCCACACTTGGAGAGGGGTATTTATACTTAAACCATTAGGCTTACACGCTTATGGTATTCCTACGGGCCAGGCTCGGGATTACTTGGGCTTACACTCGATACACGTGACCGATTAGCTTACATAAACGAGCCCGTTTACCCGTTCTAGCCTATTACAACATATAATTAATTAAAGACCGAGCTTTCAAAATTGTAGCCGAGCTTCCTTGTTCGACTCAATATTTTGAGGCTAACAATCTCCCTCGAAGCAAGGCTTTCTGCAGATTCTGAGTTTCCATGTTCAAAAACATATTTTGAGGCTAACAATCTCCCCTAATGTGTGGTCTTTAAATTCTTGAGGTGGGATCTTGAATCTTGCTTCCTTGGACTTTGTTGAGATTGCTTTGTCATTGAGCTCTTGAGTCTTTGGTCTTTATTATGTTGTAGGCTTGTTCCTTCATGCTTTGTGATCTTTGATCTTAAGCCTTTGTCATTGTCTTTTGACTTTGCCTTTTGGTCCGAGATCTTTAAATCTTTTCCTTGTTTGTCTTTGTCGTCTTTGCCATCTTGCGATCTTGTGACCTGACCAACATGCTCATACTTTGCATTATCTTGAAAGCTTGCTAACAATCTCCATTGACAATATTTGTCTTGATAATCTTGATATCTTGAAGGAAGATCTTGAATATCAGAGTTTGCGAAAGTCTTTGTCTTTAAATTTTGAGCTTTCATGATTCTTAAATCTTGATGCTTATAGTATGTCTTTGTAGTTTGAGCATGAGCATGTGGTAATGAATCCGACTCTGCTGGAATGAGGCATCTCCATCTCCATCTTTATATGAATACTAAAATAAAACAGTCAGAAATAAAGCTTGTGGACGAATATGGCTTTGTCATTCGCCCAGATTTGGTTGGATTAACCTCTGGTTCCGTGAGGACCAACCTGTGATTAGGTAGATTCAATTTAGAAGAATCTTATTGATAGGATTTCCAGCTTTAAGCGTAAGATCCTCTAACACAAATGTATTAGATTCACCATGCTAGCTTGTTCTCAATATCGGAACGTCTCAAAGCAGACAACACGATATGAGTGAATCGGTTAGTTACTATCTTACCGATTGAGTCGTCAATTCATTTACTGGACCAAAATCGATATCTGATGACATCAAATAACGTCTATTTTATAGCATCATTATTTATCCCATGTAATTAAACCATTTTGTATAATTATTGCAAAGAATTGTTACTTAATCGTTTGTATTTGAGAATTGCAGTAATTATGGAGTACTTGGTGAATATTAGCAAAAGGCACGCATTCTGGAGCTTAAACAAAGATATTTTGAAGATTACTGTTCTTATAACCAATACACCGTATCCATCAAGGAAGATACGGCGTATCTGTGCCTGCACTCACGAAAGACCATGAAGGAAATATGATCAATACACCGTATCCAGAGCAGACCAATACGCCGTATTGGAGATATAGAAGGTGAATATTCTGGAAGATATCAAACGTGGTCTCTACTCCAAGAAACCCCTGATACACCGTATTGAACCCATTCGATACGCCGTATCGCACCGACTTCAGACCCTATAAATACAAAACTCAAAAATGAGTTTTAAGTGTGCTAAATCATATTCTCGATACCTAAACCACAAAAGTTAATTTTCAGAGGAGAAAAAGAGCAGAAGAGGTCTTGCAATGCATTCCAATCCATAGGAGACAACGTGTAATTTCTTATACTTTTGTAATCGTTCAGTTTTTGGTATCATTCGTTAACTCGGTTAGTTTACCTAGGCTAAAGCCATTACTCTTGTATTAATTATGATGTTTGAAGGCTAATCCCTTCGGGTATTAGCCATTATTATGAAGATCTGAATGTTTGGTTTTTCTTATATCTCGATTGCTTAATTTGTCGTTGTATGCTTGTTTATGTTTATCAATTTATAGTTGTTTACGTGCTTTTATATGCAACCTATCATTCAACTGGATCTAGTGATACGGACCAAGTAATCTAGATGCCAGGATAGCTCTTCATATAGTAATTTATACATCTAGAATAATAGGATCATAAATATTGTCCTGCTAAATCCGTGCTAGGATACGCTTTTGGCTTAACTAGATATCAGATATTGCCTTTGGTTTAGTGAACAAGTTGACTAACAGGTGAACCTAGATAATTCAACAAATAACATTCTGATTCCATTGGATAGTTGGACAAGTGGACTACTAGAGTATAAATCGCTATTAAGCAGCAAGTAGGTAAAGTCTCTATGAGCTAGGGTTTAACAAGATCACCATTGCTTTAATCCCTAAGATAGATTATAATCAGCAAATAAGGATGCTTTATGTGGATGCTTTAATTGTGACAGAATTACTGTGTCTAGGTCTTAGGAAGAAGTCCCGCCTAAGTCTTAAGAATGATATGCCACCTCGAGATAAGTAATCATTGCACTGAATAAACAAACCAACTTCTAATCATATTAATGATGGCTAATACAGTTTTCTATCATAAGGCTTGACCGATCTTTTATCTTCTGTTAATTTGCTTGCGTGGGTTAAAGTATCTTGAATTGATTGTAGTCACCACCAAACCCGTGCAAGTCTCTCAGGTTGAAACCCCCCTTTTACCTATTAGAATTACGATTAGAACTAACATAGGATTAGCATATGTTTGACTTAGCTTAGAATTAACTTAGATTAGTAAACCAAAATATTAATAAATTGAGAGATTTAACCTCGCTTCAAGTGTTCGACACCCTACTTACCATGAATCTACCACCGACCAGGTACACTACCCGTTAAAGTTTTTTTTTTGTTATGTCAGCAAAATATAAATTTAAAACTTGAATAATAAAAATATACACCACACAACGACACATCAATATCCAGTTATCACAAGTTTGATTCATATAGAATCTCGCAAGTCACTTACCGAGAGCTTGTTTGATGTTGGCTCAAGCAGGATTTCCATCTTCACAGTGAATACTTAAGTATCACTCGGATGTTCTAGCATAATCACAAGGATAATGCGTAGGACTCTTGTTAACAGCTTGTGAACTTGATGATGTTCAACAAGTGTTTGTCATGGAATGTGTCCTAATGAGATTTATTTTATTGATCTCTTGGCTCTAGACTCGATTAGTGTGTTTTAGTTTTAGTACTCGGAGGCTGGAGCAGACTGCCACCTATTCAATATCAACTAACTCGGAGTGAGAAAGTCAATAGAAGTCATGTGTATCTCCATGACAAATGAGACAAGTATCTGTTGAGAGAAACTTGAATAGCTAGGAAGGGTTCGCTGCCTAGTAATACTTGGGTCTATGATGTCATTCTTTAATATCAAAATTTATCTTTGTGAAAAGCGATAGATTATGTATTGACTTGGTTTCTAACTAAATGTTTGTGGAGGGCTACTTTCTTTACACCCTTTATCCATACATTTCTTTTTAATTCTTCAACCACTTATGCTTCTTAAGAGTCGTTACTAACACCTTGGTGTGATTGTTTCAGTTGTTTAGATCAATCTTAGTCGGCATTATTCCCGTATTTCTCATTCATCTCCAAATCATACTAAGGAGTGGTATTTCTAACTTATGGGAGTGTCTTGGGTAGACATTGGTTTGGTTTTGGATAATAGGAACAAAAAAAAATAAAATTCCTAAATCCTAACCACCTTATGACTTCAGAATCGTCGTGAAATTAAGATGTTGTTGGGTATAAGATCGAACCATAAAACCTTTTTCCGTAGAGTTTAAAGCACTTCACTTATTATTTTCAAGATCACATTTTAATTACATTTCTCTTATTTTAAATACTAATTCACTTAGTTTTTGAAATACCAGGTGATTAAAATTTGTCATGAATTCCTGTGGGAAAAATATTATTAGCATGAATTATATGGAACTTTAACTTGCTCCCTCTCAATTTTACATATGTTTGACACCAAAAAAAATTATACCAAGTTGTAAAATAAATATAAAATTGAGGGTTAGCATTGTTGAGCACATAATTTTGAAAGATTATGAATTGTCATTAAAGAATTCTCGAAAAATTATGCTCAACTACTTAATCATCTTATAACATGCAATCTATTGAGTAGTCATCATTATTACTGAGTTGTTATTAAGAGATTTTTGATAAAGTTTTGAATACATAAGTATTGTCATGAGATGATGTATCCAAAATCATTAAAACTTTGTTTTTCGAAAAACTCCCCCTCAAACATTGACTCATTTTAAAAATGACACAAAATGTAGAAGAATTGTCTTGTAAAACTTTATGAGGGATAGAGTGTTGAACACACAATTTTGAAAGATTATGAATCGTCATTGAGAAATTCTTGAAAATTTGTGTTCAACTTATTAAAAACCATCATGTTAGAAGACTTCTCTTCTAATGCTAAGGATAAGTGCACTAAAATGTACACTCTCCTTTGTCGTTCGGGTCCGAGTTGCAATCTGAGAGCGATTACAAGTCGTCAAGAAAAATTAGAAATGACATGTTTTGAAAGCATTTAAAACTCTTGCTCGAACTTCATTTACACACCCGTGTCAATTGTTAATCAACATTCTAGGTACGTAAATGTTTTCTATTCCCAATAGACCATGGTCAGAAGATCTTTTTGGAAATTTTTTGATTTTTCTGATTTTATATTTTCTTTTTGAAGTTTTATATTTTTGTAATTGTTTTTATATGTTTTATATTTTTGTATTTTGCTTTTTTGAAAAATATTTACAAGCCGATGTTTTGGAGAGAATATATCAAGCAAGGTTCATTTGCCAGAGTACGTAAATGTTATCGATTCCAAGAGACATGTCGAGAAGATTCTTTTTGTGAAACATTTTCTGATTTTTTTGATTTTGTATTTTCTTTTTGAAATTTTATAATTTTATATTTTTCTTTTTTCAAGCATATTCATTTGTCAGAACCTCTAGTTCTGCCGGAGTCAAACATCTAATACCAATTTGTCTGACAAGATACTGAAACCTATCTTCGCATAAGGCTTTAGGAAACATATCAGTTAATTGGTATTCAGTTCTGACAAAGTACAATTCTATTGTACCATTTTCAACATGTTCCTTGATAAAATGACATCGAGTAAGAATGTGCTTGGTGTGAGAGTGCTGCACGGGGTTGCATGAGATTGCTATGGCTGACTGAGAGTCGTAGTACAACGGTATTTTGTTATAGTTAAAGCCATAATCTTTAAGCTGTGTCTTCATCTACATTACTTGAGCATAACTTGCAGATAACGCTACGTACTCGGCCTCTACTGATGACATTGTTGTACAGTCATGCTTCTTTGACATCCAGCTGACTAACTTATCACCTAGGAATTGTATTCCTCCATAAGTACTTTTGCGAGTATCAATGCATCCGACATGGTCGGCATTTGAAAAAGCTGTTAGTTCAAAGCCAGAATCCTTCGGATACAAGAGTCCTATGTTAATGGTACCCCTTAAGTATCGAAAGATTCTTTTAACCTCTTTGAGGTGTTTTTCAGTCGGTCTTGCTTGATATCTTGCACAATAACATATTATTTGCACTATGTCTGGTCTACTAGATGTCAGATACATGAGTGACCCGATTTTACTACGGTAGTCAGTTTGGTCTATGGGTTCACCACTCAAGTCTGCATCTAATTTAGGTTTCGTAGCCATTGGTGTACCAATGCTTTGTCCTTTTTCCATACCATGTTTTTTAAGTATCTCTAAAGTGTACTTGGCCTGATTGATAAAGATACCGCGTGGGGATTGGTGGATCTGAAGTCCTAAAAAGAATTTCATATTTCCCCGCGCATTAAGTGACACTTCAAAACACTGTCATTAATTTTTCAAATCGTTTAGAAAATTTAGGGTTTGTAGAACCAAAAATTATATCATCAATGTAAATTTGCACAAGTAGAATGTCCTCCCCGTATTTTATCATGAATAGAGTCGGATCAATTGTACCTTTAGTAAAACCTTTAGACATCAAGAAATTTGAGAGTTCATCATACCATGCTCTTGGAGCTTGTTTCAATCCATATAGAGCTTTCCTTAGAAGGTAAACCTTTTCTGGATGATCAGGATCAACGAACCCGTCTGGTTATGCAACATAAACCTCCTCCTTCAATGGACCATTAAGAAATGCCATTTTTACGTCCATTTGATAGATTGGAAAAGACTTGTGTGTAGCATATGCGACGAAAATCCGAACAGCTTCCAAGCGAGCAACTTGAGCAAATGATTCTTCGAAATCAATACCCTCTTCCTAAGCATAACCTTTAGCTACAAGTTGTGCTTTGTTGCGAATTACAGTTTGGTCTTCATCCTTTTTGTTTTTCCACAACCACTTTAGCTTGATTACGTTCTTGCCAAAGGGTTTGTCAATGAGTTCCCAGACTTGGAGTCTATCAACCTGATTGAAGCTCCCTTCCTGCAAATGCTTCTATCTAATGCAGAATCAGGCCATTGCCTCCTTAATTGTTTTTGGTTCAACAATACTCATGGTGAGTGCGAACATACACATTTCAAGATCAGTTGCAAGTTGTCTTCTTGTTTGTACTGGCTTGGATGGATTTCCACGAACTTGAGTTAATGGGTGATCTTTTGTCCATCTGTATTCGGAATCTTGTTTGTTGATTAAAGGTATGCACATTTGAATTACCAAAATTGCGTGAGGAAGACTCAGCAGCTTCTTGTACCGGTGTACAGAAAGGATTGGTAAATTCTGCTTGATCATCGTTGTTTTCCTCAGCATGAACATTTGTAGGAGTTGATGGTTCTGATGTAGGGTGAATATTCGTTGAAGGTAGTGTGTCTTGTTGAGTAGAATTGTCGGTGGGAGAAGAAGACTTGTTGACACGTAAAGTACCCGTATTGAAAAATTCATCCTACAAAGGACCGAAAAGAAGATCTAACTCTTGTTGTGATGGAGCTGTTGTATCTGGTGAAGGAGAAACATTTTGTAGTTGAGGAACGAGGTCAGAGTTGTAATAATTGACGCCTTTTGTCGTTGAGGAACGAGGCTTGAAGTGTCATTAGCAACAGACGTCTTAGACATCTCTTTGATCTCATCAAATCTGAGATGTATGGATTCAACTATTAATCTTATTCTCTTGTTGTAAACACGGTATCCCTTAGACTGAGTGGAGTATCCCACCAGAATGCACGGATCCCCTTTTTCTTTCTTCTTATCTAAATTTTCCCTATCTCTGGTTAGGTAACAAGTGCAACCAAAGATATGAAAGTGTTTAATTGAAGGTTTCCTGTCATTGATGATGTGATATGCCAATATTCTCATGTGTCTGGATGATAAATATCATTTTTAGAGTATAACATGTGCGGTTGCAATTGGCATGCCCCCAAAAGAACAGAGGAAGTTTAGAAGCTAAAAGCATCGTGTCGAGCAGCCTCAACTAGAGTACGGTTTCGTCTTTTGACAACGCCGCTCTATTCAGGTCTTCGTGGTGTAGAAGTTTGATGCTCAATTACTTCTTCTTTAAAGAATTACATTAGTGTCCCTTGTTTAAGAACTCAATGCCTCACTGTCAATGATCGAAAGAAATTACTAAGAGCTTGAAGATTTTCTTTTGGATCAACATGAGAAAAACTTTTAGAAACATCGTTGTTATTCATCCTTGGGAATGTATAAAGAGAGTCAAGTGTATCTAAATAGTCATCTACAATCACCAGCTTATATTTCATCCCATTTATGATACCAGCCGCATGGACCACATAAGTCTATATGAAGCAAATTTAACCGTCCTTCCATACTTGGAACAGTCTTTGTCTTGAATGAACTTCTTTTTGCTTTACTCACTTCACAAGAGGAGCATAGTTGATCCTTGACATATTTCAACTTTGGTAACCCAATCACGACATCCTTCTTTGAAAGCAAGTTGATGTAGTCGAAGTTGAGATGAGAAAGTCTTCGATGCCATAACCATGCTTGAGTTGGTGAGGCTTTAGCCATGAGACAGATTGGAGAGATTAAGTCGTTTCTTTAAGGGAATTTATATAAGAGAACATATCCAACGTACCCTGCTGTAAATCGTTTCCCTGAAGATCTCTAACAAAACACGTAGATTTCCGAAAAGCAACCTCTAAATCCGCATCACAGAATTGACCAACCGAGAAAAGATTGTGATTGAGACCTTCGACGTAATAAACCCTGTTGATCGTGATATTTCCTTGAACCAAATCTCCATAACCAAGAATTGGAGCAAATTGATCATTGCCAAAATGAACGGTACCCAGATATTTTTCAACAAAATTGCACAGAATCGATATATTGCCCCGTCATTTGCTTTATGCATCCCGAGTCAACAGAATTGATATATTGCCCGTCATGTGCTTTGTGCATCCATGACAAATTGGATCCTAAAGTGTTTGTGAGTTTCAAGACATTAGTTATCCTAGATGCATTATCTATAGCAAAACTAACTCTCTTTTCGACAGTATCCATTCTAAGCTTTAGGCACCTATTTTTGTTTTGTCTTAGGAACCACATTTATAATACCTGATTGGTAATTGTCGTTCTATTACCATTTTCCATGCTTACTAGTTTTTCTCATACAGTCATCCTATAGTAACTCTTGGAATTCTGGACAGTGAATTCTGATGCAACTGTTTTCTTACGGTGTGTTGCAACATATTTGTTCGCTTGACTTTTGGGTTTTCTAGTACTAATAGGCACTACCTTAGGCTTCTTAGTTCTAGCATTCACGTCATTCCAAATATTTAGAAACAAAGCACATGATTTCGAATTAAACATACATTTTCGACAAGTTAGCACAAACAACCATAACATATCGAAGATCTGGATTATGTAAACTGTCCATTACAAAGCGGATTACAGACTTTGGTTTGGTTAGAAATACTAGAAATCCTAATTGTGGGTCTTACTACTTCAGTCTCTTATACTTTACCATGACTAATGTTTGGCACGACCTTATCTTTCATTTGAGTGTTCCTAGTCTGTGGTCTGCTAACATTAGTTTTGTGATTTACTCCTGTAGATGTAGACACGCGAGGATTAGTATTCCTATAAGTCTGAGGCAACTGTGGTGCTCTATTTTGTGTTGTACTATTGTTAATAACGATACATTGTCTGGTTTAATACATTTTTGTTTCTTACAGCTGGCGTTGCTATTTGGAGTCAATTTCTTGTATAGTGACTATTTTTTGATAAACCTTCCTGACTCATTATTTTTGGAACCGACTTTTTCGTTTAAAGTTTTTCCTCTCAAGAGAGTCTGAAAAGGGAGCTGGTTTTCCTAAAACTGATGGTTTTAGAATCCTTTGAGCATTTGGTTGTGAAACAACAGATGATTTATTAAACTTAGTTTCCACAGATTTTCTTTTTCATTTTTCAATGAGTTTCTTTAACTCAACTTATTGCAATGTACTTTGTCTTACAATTGCGCTTTCAAACTTGTATTTCAAAATATTGTTCAACAGTTTCCTTTTGAAATACATTTGATGCTTTTTCTTTGCAAATTGTGTAATTTTTCATTTGTTCTTGACATTGTTGTAAAGCAAGTTCAAGAGAAATTGAGTGTTTTTCTAATTTAGCAAAACTTCGTAAAAGCTCGGTATAAACTTCTTTACTAACAAATTCTCAGTTTGTTTTGAAAGCTTTTGTGCAAGAAGTCCACATTCTTTGACTTTAAGAAGATAAAGCATTGCAATCAGTATGCGCAACTAAATCAGATAACGAAAGCAACATATGAACACCATAACACATAGACACACACATTCTATTGGGGTATTTGGGGCAAGCGCAAATCATCATATGTTTGAAAATTCTGCCTTATTAGATTCAAGTTCGTCAATTTCATTTTCAAAGGATTCAACGTACTTTAAATCAACAAGTATTTCATGCTTAAGTTCATGAACAAATGCGAAACTATCATTCTGAGTCTTAAGTCCAAGAGGCATCAAACATGTCTTAATCAGGATTTCCATATCATGATCCAGTTGGGGGCACAAAGAGAAGATGGTTATATAATGGATACCCAAACTTAATCGACAATTCTATAAATATTTATTTTATTTGTCTGACATTATACTCTTGTCTACTTAAGCTTATTGATTTTGACAACTGTTAAGAAATCCTATATTTTTGAAAATATTGGTTTCGATTTCACAACTGATTTTCTCCAAACACATTTTTATTTCTATTTTCAATTTGCAATGTGCCTAATTGAAACAAGATATTTCCCTGGTTCGATGGTTTTAAATTCATAAATACTATTTATAACATTGTGTAGTCAAAATTTTCACTAAGTCAGTTATTCAATTAGTCAAAAGACTCTCTTCTTCAAGATTCAGAATAACGTCCGCTATCTGGGATGAGTCTAGGTTTGCAGAACGCTTGGTCTATAGTGGGATGGTACATACAAACATGGTTTCTCATTATTGAGGAGCCTTTTTTAGGTACATTAGGGTTAGCAAAGTTAGGTCATCCATAAATGTTAGGCCATTTGGGTGCTACATATGAATTGTCCCCTGGATTTGATTGACTTCTTTAGAAAAGGATGCATTCAAAAACTTTAATTGTTTTTCTATTGAAATAATTTTATCAATATCGTTTTCTTCCTTAAGTTTCAAATCCATTATTACCTTTGTTTTCTCTTTGACAAGACCTTCGTAATGTGACTTAGTTAAAAGACTCTGTTTGACTAACTCAATCTTGTTTCTATGCTTGGGACAGAGGTGGCGGAATTTCGAGAGTGATTTAAGTGTTAAAACTTTCTTTTATGTCAATGTCTTTTGAGCTAATAGTCCTAGAGTTTCATTAAACACTTATGTTTTAAGTTACTCACAGTCATTAGTAACGGTCATTACAGTTTTTGTACTTCCTCAAAAGCTCAGTCTGTTGTTTTGAAGTCAACTAAGACAACTATCCCGAATACATTAGATTCCTCTAGAGTTCTAACTAGTTATTATTTCCGCAGAATATATTTGCACTCAATCAATTCATGAGCAAGAGTATGTGTTTGCTTTCTTAATTTCTTTTGAATCTTTTTATTTTCATCGACATCAAGTTTTAAATTTGTAATTAAATTAGCAAGCGCAACACGTTCATCATCACATTCTACATCATTTTGGTCATTCTGAAAATCATTATCACACATATTTGGTGAATCAGGAATGACATTACTATCACCTGTTTCCACTACACAAGTGTTACTAAGGGCTACCAGATAGCCCAAAAATGTATTACATTTGGCAAACACATTAAATCCAGTAACGTATTGTACCTTTTTCCAATGGCTCAGAACAGTACCTGGATTTTATAGGGATTATGTGACATTTATATAACCCTAATTTTTTGGGTAGATATAATTGATACAATCAACCGGTGTGGTCGATGGATTTGTTGCTAACAATATACACACTGAAAGTTTGGGCCAAAAATTTATGTATTTGGGCGGTGATATGTTTTGAGCAATCTGGCCTTAGATGAAAAGTTGGCATTGAAGTGGATTATGGCTGTGGGTTTTTATTAAGCCGAAATTGGTATTTATGGAATAGCTAATATTTTTTGCTTATGTTCTGTTAGATTTGAGCGACTGGTAATAAAACACTCCTCATTACAGAGTATGACTAACAATGTTGATCAGTTAATGACATTCAAATAACATTTGACCTATTTTAAAACGACATGCTAAGAACAACAAACACGATACATAACACTAAAAACGATCCGAATAAGATTCACTAAAACGACAAATGGCTAAGGATTCGGATTACGATGACAAGTGATCACGAAGTTGATTTGGTATCCCTTATTTGAGATTGAAGTTAGATTTCACGAAGGCGTCTACTTATTTCATCATCAAGACTTCCTTCTATTTTCTACCCCTTTTCTTAAACCTAATATATCTATAAGATGACTTGCTTGAACGTACAACGGTATGATTGAGACTTGAATTATCAGTTCCAGTAGTCAGGGGTGTATGTTGCAGACCTGGTTTACTTATCACTTAAAGAGTTACATTGTAGTACTCAGTGTCACGACCAGAAGACGATTGTGGATAATATCAAGCGGTGAGTGTAACTTATTTATACTTTTTTGGTTGGGTAATACATTACTTATAGATTTAATCTGCACGTTTCTCAATCAACAACCGTTCAAGCTTAAGATAACGAAAAATTTTTGGGGATTCTACTTCATTTTAAGTTTTTGGTATATTGGGTTTACTTCACCATGTGGATCACAGAATAGCATGAACATGTTCCTTTCTTTGGAGTTCGAGTACTAACCTGACATTTACTTAGAAGTCGTAGAGAAAATTTTGAAGAGACATGTTTTAAAATATTTTAGAAACTCTCGCTTGAACTTTATTTACATTCCCGAGTCATTATTAAACGAAATTTCTAGGGACGTAAATATTATCAATTTTCGAGAGACATGTCGGAGAATATTATTTTTGGTAATTTTGAAATTTTTTGATTTTGTATTTTGCTTTTATAGATTTTATAATTTTGTATTTTGCTAGTTTGATAAATATATACAAAGAATTACTGTGATTTTGTAAGACGTTCAATCTCATGTGGAAACAAACTGCGCATATCAAGGCAGCGAACCAAATAGTTAAACCTATCCACTGGAAGGGCTTTGGTGAAAATGTCAGCCAAATGGTAATCAATCTTGAAAAAATACAGCTCAATCGTACCTCTACGTGTTCCGTGATGAAATGGTAGCAGATTGCGATGTGTTTGGTTCTGGAGTGTTGGACCGAGTTGCAGGATATTGCAATGGCTGACTTTGAATCACAATAGTTAGGGACCTTGTTAAAGTGAAAGCCATAATCCGTTAACTGTGTTCTCATCCATAGGACTTGAGCACAACAAGCGATAGAGACACATATTCTTCTTCTGCGGTTGACAACGATGTACAGTCTTGTTTCTTCGAGGACTAGCTCATCAACTTTTCGCCTAAAAATTGAGTTCCACCAGAAGTACTCTTGAAGGAGTCTTACATCCCGCGTGATTAGCATCTGAAAAACCGGTTAGTTCAAAACCAGAATCCTTCGTATACCAGAGACCCATATTGACGGTTCCCCGGAGATAACAAAAGATCCTTTTAACCTCCTTGAGGTGCTTCTCGGTTGGCTGAGCCTGGTACCGAGCACATAAACAAGTGCATGTACAATGTCCAGTCTGCTTGACGTAAGATACATTAGGGCACCTATCATGCTTTGATATTTTGTTGCATCGATGAGAGTTCCATTCTTGTCAAGATCAAGCTTGTTTTTTGTCTCTATTGGTGTACCAACGGGATCACAATTTCTATTCCATACTTTTTCAAGATTTATAGCACGTAGTTGGATTGGTTTATGAAGATGCCACGAGGGGATTGGTTAACTTGTAAACCAAGAAAAAATGTCATTTCTCCCATAATTGACATTTTGAAGCGGCTTTTCATGAGGTCAGCAAATAATTGGGTATACCTAGGGTTTGTAGAACCAAAGATAATATCATCTACATAGACATGTACTACTTAGATGTCGTCGTTGAAGCGTCTTATAAACAGGGTTGGATTACTGGCTCCTTTGTTGAAGTGATTTTATAGGAGAAACTTTGACAATTCGTCGTACCATGCCCTCAATGCCTACTTTAACCCATAGAGTGCCTTCTTTAGCTTGTAGACATGGCTTGGATGATCAACATCAATGAAACCTTCAGGTTGACACACGTACACGTCTTCCTTTAACGAACCATGCAAGAAAGTAGTTTTACGTCCATTTGGAACACAATGAATGATTTATGTGCAGTGTAGGCCAAAAATATCCTGATAGCTTTCATCCTAGCAACGGGGGCGAAGGATTCTTCAAAATATATTCCTTCCTCTTGACGGTACCCTCTTACAACCAGACGAGTTTTGTTTCTAATGACCGTGTTTTCTTCATCGTGCTTTTTTTAATAGCCATTTCAGAGTAAGGGGTTTTATGTTGTCCGGTAGAGGAACTAACTCCCATACGTTAAGCTGTTTAAACTGGAGAAGCTCTTCTTGCATTGAGTCAATCCATCCGGGGTCGATCATAGCTTATTTGACATTTCTTGGTTTAATAGTGCTCACGGACAATGCATAAATGCACATTTCACCATCTGTCCGTAGTTGATTCCTTGTCAAGACGGGTCGTAAAGGTTCTCCTATCACTTGCTCCAGAGGGTGATCCTTAGTCCACTGATAATCAAGTTGGTACGGTTGATAAAATGTATGCATGTTCGATATATCCACATATTGAAATGATGATTCAGTAGAACTTGTGGATGGTGGAGCAAATGGATTTATGAACATATTCCCATTGAACGTTGCATTTTGAACATTTTCAGCAACTGCTTTAGATTAGGGTGGTGGTTGATTGTCTTTTTATTGAACATGTTGTGTCTGTGGTTGTAGCTCCTTAACATCCTGTGAAGTGTTTGGACTAGTTGTAGCTTGAGAAGATGAATTTATTGGTGTCGGTGCAGAGTCTACAGTTGTTGTAGATGCAGTTGGAGTCTGAAGAACCTGAGGTGCTAGAGCAGCAGGAGCAGTTCTTGTAGCAGCTGACAGTTGACCACCAATATAATCATCATACATTGCTTTAAACAAGAGATCTAATTCAGTTCAGTTGGTTTTTGAGATGTTATTATTGATGAAGCATAAGTAAGATCGAGTCCTAAACTGATATGTCCGGAAGTCATTCCTTGAAGCTCGGGTTTTGAACTGCGTTGTTCAAAAGCCATCGCTGAAAGCTTATCAAATGTTACATTCATCGTCTCCATGATGTTCTTTGTCCTTCGGTTGTATACTATGTAAGCACAGAAATTAGCAGAATAACAAATGAAAAAGCCTATATCACCCTTCGCACCAAGCTTTCCAATATCCTCACGATCATTATTGGGATGACAGAGAGCCCCGAATACATGTAGAAAGAAGATATCTGATTTTCTGCCGTTAATAAGCTCGTATGGTATTTTGTCAAATCTTTGATGAATTAGGGAACGGTTCTGAGTGTAGCATGCAGTAGAAATAGTTTCGGCCCATAAGAATAATGGAGCACAAGAAAAAATCAACAATGCTCTAGCAGCTTCCACTAATGTCTGGTTTCTTCGTTCAACGATTCTATTCTGCTGAGGAGTTCTAACAGACGACATTTGAGAAGAGATGCCAATACTGTCAAAGTAAGCCTTAAGCACCTGATTTGTGAATTCTATTCTGTTTTCGGTTCTTATGATGATGACTGGAGCTTGTAGAAGGACTTGAATTTTCTTCAGGAAAGTTTTGATCACTTCTGGTGCTTCATCTTTTGATATGAGGAAGTGGACCCAAGCGTAACGAGAGTAGTCGTCCACTATCACCAGAACATAACGCTTCCCATTTATACTTCCGACTCTCAATGGCCCACACAAATCCATATGAAGCAGGTGTAGCCACTGCTTTAAGTTTGGAACAGGTTTTGGGTGGTGTTTGTTTTTTTATAAATGCCTCTTAACAGTATCTTAATCTGACTCATTCAAACGCGGTCAGACATTTGGGTCATTAAGATTATTTGTTTTTTTCATGTTATTCAGAGGCGGTAAGAGGCAAGCATTGTTAAGAGTGTTTGTTTTTTTCTGATCATTAAGAGGCAGTAAGAGGCATAAACCTCTTATTGAACTAGATGTGAAAGGGGTGTCTTAACACCTCTTAATGTCTTTTTTTATTCTTAATTCTTTCTTACTTTTTTGTTTTAATTTATTTTCTACTAGGTTATGATTTTTTTTGGTGTTTTTTTTTCATTTCTTGATTTTTTTTCTTATTTCACCTATGTCTTTTGTATTAAAATATTAAATAGAATTATTGCATGTGTTTTGTTAGATAAAAAGTGTATAAGATAATGTGTGACAATGATAAAAAAATTTAAAACTACACTATAAATCTTTCTGTTAAAATGTCAAATTTCGAGCATGTCATATATTTTAAGAAATCTACACTGCAATGTGTGTATCACTTACTATGTTCGTACCGTCATTTATTGATACTTACATGACTTAAAGTCGCAACCTTTTGATAAAATGACACTATCATGATACGTGAATATGTCAGGTCAAAGTTTTGATTGTTGTGTTAGATTTTGAAATATGATAGTGTAATTGTTACGTTGAAAGTTAATCGTTTTAAAATTTTCAATTTAAACTTTGGCACGTTTATTTTTGTCAAATAAACATGAGATTGCATGTTTTGTTTAAAATACTTTTAACTTTAAATTGATTATATTATTAATTTTTTTTATTTAATAGTTTATTTCTTTTGCGAATGCAATCGTTTTAATTATAAAAATTACAGTTTAACACATCTTGACATTTTATCAAAACAAACAGTTTTATTTGATTTAGATTTCTCAACGACTTATTCAGATTAAGATGGAAATCAGATTAAGACTTTTTTTACCGAATATTCAGATTCAGATGTGCGAATCAGATTTAGATTTAGAGCCTCTTAATAAACAAACAACACCTTGGTTTGTGAGGAGATGTCTTACTCTTTCCTTGCTCACATGAAGGACAAATATGTTCTTTATAGTATTTGAATTTTGGAAGACCGGTGACGAGACCTTTTTTGGCGAGATCATTTATGATGTCGAAATTTAGGTGGGATAAACGTTGATGCCATAACCAAGACTTGGTTGATGTAGCACGAGCCATGAGACATATAAGAGATGCAGAGGCCATTTCATGGAGGTTGATGGTGTAAAGGTTTGTAGTGCGATTTCCTTTCAACTGATTAACTCCTTATAAATTTCTAATGAAACAGGTGTTCCTTTTGAAAGCTACCTCTAGATCTGAATCACAAAATTGTCCAACCGAGAACAGATGTGTCCCAAGTCCTCAACGAAGTAAACCCGTGCAATCTATATATTCCCCCATTGAAGATTGCCATAACCCAGAATTACAGCAACATGATCATTCCCAAAGCGAACAGTTCCCATAAACTTTCACACGAAGTTGATGAGCAGTTTTAAATTTCCGATCATATGCTTGGAGCAACCCGAGTCGACGTACCATAAACAAATTTGGATAACTTGCCAGGAAAAGAAGTGGAATTTAGAAACCGTTTGTTTGTAGGTTCCTGAGGGTTAAAAGCATTTGCATCATCATATATAGAGATGTCAGACTTACACTCAGAGTCACTAGATTTAATTATTTTTCCACAATGGTAAAAAATTCTTCCAGTTGGTGACCACCCAAGGTAAGATCTAGGTTTTCTAGGCCTAGGTGAAGCAAGTCTTTCTTTGGAACCTAACTTCTTAGACTTCTTGACTTTTGGCTTATGTTTCTTATGATTTTTACTATTTGAAACATTTGCACTTTGGTTATCATCACAAGAATTAATCCCATTCATATAATTAAGCACACAGACATCATGATTAACAGTTGTTAGATATTAGAAAAAGACTTGGTCACCCCATGTATTTTACTGTTCATTATAGCTCGTAGTTTAATAGGTAAACGTATGACTTTCGGTATTGAACCGGGTACTAATACCCGGTGTATTGTAAGAACTATAAATACCTCTTCCAACTTTGGAAGAGGTAAGCATTTTATTCATTTTACACACACTCTTTAGTGTGTATTATTTTCTCTCTCAACTATTCTCTCTCTCTAACCTTCTCTCTCTAGATCTCTTTAGATCTATACATGTTTGTGTGAATTACGGGAACCTACATTATTATTATTGCAATATTATTATTCCCCCGGTCCTTTAAACAACTGTCACATCGGTATGCGAGCCGACCATGGTCTAGGAGTCTTATTTCGACCAGGATATCCTTGCCCTTTTTGAAAATTGCCACATCGGTATGCGAGCCGACCATGGTCTGGTAAACTTTTATCAGTCTCGGATTTATTATTCTCATTATTACCTCCACCCTTTAAAGGACCGCCACATCGGTATGCGAGCCAAACATGGTCCAGTGGTCTTATTTCGGCTTCGGTTTATTACATAATTATTATTATTATAGCCAAAGTTCAAGTCCTGTGGTCCTTTAACTACCTAGACAACGGTAGCGAGCCGTCAGGAATCGGTAGCCTATTTCCCCACAACACTGACAAAACCTCGATGTGTACCTTACTTTCACTAGAAGGAATCTCTACGAAGGGATCTAAACTAAGAATCGCAAAAACCAAAGTAACTTTATTTATTTAACAATTATATAACGTTTATTAAGCTGTGGGAGGCAAAAAAGACCTACAATTTACCTCTATAGCTTAAAAGAGATCCAACTACTCCACGCTTAGCATTTAACTTATATTCAACTCTATCATTTTTCGTTCTTCGCAAATTCAAAATCTTTAATAAAAAGATCCGCGAATGCTTAGTCTAATAAAATCAAGCTTTGCATATTTAAGGTCTATGATGAAAACTTGCAAACTCTTTGCTTTTTCAAGCTACAATTCGCGTTTTAAAGCTTCTTGTATAAAAGACTAGCAAAAGTTTTAATTTATATAGGTTAAGGGGCAAGCTAGAGCGCAACATGCTCGATCAAGTCAAAATTTATTCTTGTTCTCATCATCGGAAAGTCAAACATTTGTGTCAAAACACTTATTTTATTTTTGAATTTTTTTTAATTTTGGCATAAAATTTACATATTTTTGGTATTTTTAGTGGCAAATCGGGGTTATGTGAAGTAAAAGCAAACAAAAGTAAGATCAAATCGATAGATACCCTCATACTAGAACTAAACATTGTCCTCAATGTTTAAAGGGGTCTCTACGTAAATCTAAAGCCGTTTATTAATTATGCTAATAGATAAATGTTAGTCAATAAGATATAGGATATCGGATTCCCTTATATAAGCATGCTAAGGATTGAAGCTCGAGTGAACGATGGACAAAACCACGAGCATGAGAGTCTTTATAATCCGGGGCAATCCTGAACATAAAACACAAGCCACGAAACACGAGAAAGGAAGAGGCGAGCCTCCTCATGCCACACTTATTAGAAAAATAGAAAAAGAAGATAGAAACACGGATTGCCTCTCTAGAAGCGCTTGTTTTTGCTAACTGAGTCACGAGCCTAACTCGACCCTGAATTTAGTGGTCCATGTGGAAGGTTTGGAGATCCAGGAAAACCATGGGTGGTATGTCCCCTCCAAAATAATGTTTGAGTCTATGATCGTTCACTTTGAAGTTTGGTCCGTCGGTTTGAGATAACTCAATGGTACCATAAGGGAAAACTTGAGTAACGGTGAACGGTCTGGTTCAATGGGTTTTGAGCTTGCCCGAGAAGATCTTTAATCGAGAATTAAAGAGAAGAACTCGATCACCAACATTGAAAACGCGGTTCTTAATCTTGGAGTCATGAATCTTCTTTGTTTTCTCTTTGTAGATTAAAGATTTCTCGTAGGCTTGATCCCGGAGTTCATTTAACTCATTCATTTGAACTTTTTAGTGATCACCCGCGGACTTGATATCAAAATTGCAATGCTTCAAGGCCTAATAGGCCTTGTGTTTAAGCTCGATAGGAAGATGACAAGCCTTTCCGTACACAAGCTTATAAGGAGTGCACCCGATGGGTGTTTTGAATGCGGTACGGAAGGCCCATAAAGCATCATCTAACTTATCGGACCATGAAGCTCGATTTTCGCCTACGGTCCTTTCCAAAATACGTTTCAAACCACGATTAAACCACGATTTGAAACCTCACTTGTCTACTAGTTTGTAGATGATACGCGGTAGAAAGACGGTGGGTAACTCCATACTTAAGCACGACCTTTGCGAATTGGTCATTGCAAAAGTGAGTACCACGATCACTAATAATAGCACGAGGAGTTCCAAATCGGGCAAAGAGAGATTTCAAGAATTTTACAACGACTCGGGCATTATTAGTGGGGAGCGCTTTCGCTTCAACCCATTTAGACAAGCAGTCAACGGCCACGAGAATGTACTTGTTCCCTCGAGAAGACGGGAACGGGCCCATAAAGTTGATGCCTCATACGTCAAAGATCTCGCATACTTGAATTGCATTTTGGGGCATTTCGTCCTTTTGTAAGATTTTGCCTTAACGTTGACACGAGTCACATGACTTCACCATGTCGTGGGCATCGCGATAAATCGTCAGCCAATAGAAACCGGAATCAAAGACTTTCTTAGCGGTGTAGTTCGCACCATGATGTCCCCTAGTGGGTCCTTTATGGTAAGCCGTGAGGATATCAACGGCTTCTTGGCCGTAAACACATCGTCTAATCACTTGATCCGCACAAATTCTAAACAAGTAGGGGTCGTCCTAAAAATAATGCTTCACATCCTTAAAGAATTTTTTCTTTTGTTGGGACGACATCCCTTTCACTACAAAATTCCCCGCATGGTAATTTGCAATGTCGGCAAACCATGGGGTACTAGAATCACCATGAAAAGATATCATTCCGAGGGTCTCGAGAGGAAATGTTTCATTAATTTCCTTTTTCTCAAAACCACCTTGATGAGGATTTTCTAATCTCGACAAGTGGTCGGCCGCGAGATTCTCCGCTTATTTTTTTATCATGAATAATGACATCAAATCTTGGAGTAGGAGAATCCACCAAAGAAATCTCGGTTTAGCATCTTGCTTAGCAAGAAGATATTTGAGAGCCGAGTGGTCCGTATACACTATGGTTTTCGACAAGACTAAATAGGACCAGAATTTCTCGAAAGCATACACCACGGCTAATAATTCTTTCTCCGTAGTAGTGTAATGAGCTTGAGCATCGGTCATAGTCTTGCTCGCATAGTGTATAGGCTGAAAATGTTTGGTCTTACGTTGCCCCAGGACTGCACCTACCGCAAAATCACTAGCATCACACATAATCTCAAATGGTAGGTCCCAATCGGGGGCAACTAAAATCGGAGCTTCTGTTAATTTCTTCTTAAGAATTTCAAACGCTTCAATACATTCTTTCGAGAAGATGAACGGGGTTTCTTTTTCTAGAAGATGGGTCATCGGCCGGGCGATTTTAGAGAAATCTTGAATAAATCGACGATAGAACCCGGCGTGACCTAAAAAACTTCGAACACCTTTAACGGAAGTGGGATGAGGTAGCTTTGCTATTACATCAACTTTAGCCCTATCGACCTCAATCCCAGATTTAGAGATCTTATGGCCGAGGACAATGCCCTCTTTGACCATGAAATGGCACTTCTCCCAATTTAGAACTAGGTTGGTGTCTTCGCACCGTTTTAGCATTTTGTCTAAATGGGAGAGGCAAGATGAGAAGGAATCCCCGAAGACCGAGAAATCATCCATGAAGACCTCCATTGTTTCCTCGATCATGTCGTGGAAAATAGCCATCATGCACCTTTGGAACGTGCCCGGAGCATTACATAAGCCGAAAGGCATACGTCGGTAGGCAAACGTCCCATAAGGGCAAGTGAAGGTGGTCTTCTCTTGGTCTTGCGGGTCAATAGGAATCTGAAAGTATCCGGAAAATCCATCTAAAAAGCAATAGTATTCGTTCCCTGCTAAACGTTCAAGCATCTGGTCCATGAAAGGCAACGAGAAATGGTCTTTACGAGTAGCATCATTAAGCTTCTTGTAATCAATACAAACACGCCATCCGGTGATAAGCCTTGTAAGAATCAACTCATTATCTTCATTCGTACAACGGTCATAACACAATGAACGGGGCTTACCCATGGACTATCAGAGATAGGGTAAATCAATCCGGCATCAAGGAGTTTGATAACTTCCTTTTTGATCACCTCATGAATTTTTAGGTTCACCCTTCTTTGATGTTGGACTGCCGGTTTAAAGTCATCCTCCATTAATATTTTGTGAGTACAAAATTGAGGGTCAATGCCCTTAATGTCGGAGATTTTCCAAGCGATGGCACGCTTGTGTGACTTTAAAACCTTTAGAAGGCGGGCTTTCTCCTTATCTTTTAAGTTTTTAGCAATTATGACGGGTAATTTATTAGTTCCCTCCAAAAATGCATACTCAAGATGAGAAGGTAGGTCCTTTAGCTCAAGCTCTGGAGGATAATCAATAGAAGATTTTATTATTTTAAGTTCCTCAAAATGAAGTTCTTTCGGAGGGAAAGGAGATGCTGGATCATTATTTAATAATTTCTCAAGTAGAAGAATGTCTCCCTCCGGATCAAAGTCAGCATCATCAATTCCCGGTGGAATTGAATCACTTGTAAGAAATAGTTCTGATCTCTTCCTAAACGAAAGTCACCTCAATTTTTGTTCCCCCCTTTTTTTCCTCAAAGGATTGTGAGAGAGGGAGAAGAGGTAGTAATGATAGGATCTGAAGACGGAGTGGGATTGCCACTCTTAGAATTATCCAAAAATCCAAGCACCTCTTGAGCATACTCCGCACATGTAACGTCTATGATATCGATTCGATTAACCGATTCATCATCATATCTATAGGAGTTTCTCGAAGTGTGTCGACATTAAATGTTATGGCTTCATCATTGACTCGAAGAGTTAATATTCGCAGGTGTACCATCGATTAATGCTCGTATCAGTCATCATGATATGAATCACGAGAATAAGGGGAACCCAAGGATCGACATCATGATCAACGACAACAAAGTCGGCCGAAAAATGAAACTTTCCTACTTTCACAAAGACATCTTCGGCAACACCAACCGGATAAGCAATCGATCGGTTTGCGAGATCAGGAGAGTCATGCGTTAGTAATGTAGGAGTAAAGTTACTGGGAGCGAAAGTTCTTCCATACGGAATGAGGTATTATTGTTGATGCTAGCGCCAGATCGGGCTAGAGCTAAGCACTTAATCTGCTCCGGAAAATCACAAGGATAAAGAAACTTGTGGGGTCTCCAAATATATCCGGGCAACTTTTTAAGGTGTAGCACGCCAAACAAATTCTCATATAATGGGTTGGATTGCTAATTTCGAATAATTTCTCCTTATTACTAAGGAGATTTTTAAACGTAGAAGCGAAAAACTTAGGCATGTGAAGAAGAGCATCCGCAAAGCTAATGTCGAAATGTAATCTTTGAAAGATTTGAAGGAACTTTAACATTTGATTATTAGCTTTCTCTCAGAGCTTTTGGTCATTAAGCCTTGAAGGATAAGGAATCGAAGGTTTAGGATTAGGATTTGGAGCAACATCGGGCTCTGGAATAGGACCTTAGATAACCGGAGGTTGGACGTATGCGGTACTTGTAGTTTTCACTTTGTCCTTTATCGCCTCTAGTTCATGTTCCACTTCCTTTAGAAGAGAAGAAGAAGTAGGTGGAATCGTAGGTCCATCATAAGAAACACCACTTCGGGTAGTAATAACTTTCGAGTCACCTCTCGGGTTAACAATGGTATTACTGGGAAGTGATCCCGAACCCGAGGGACTATGTATTTGAATAAAGCTTCTCATCATGTTCTTTAGCTCATTGTTCTGATTCATCATCGTAGTCTGGATTTCATTCTTCAATTCTGTCTTCATATTACTTATTTTATTTTGCATAGCTCTCATATTAACATCATTAGTCCTCATGTAGTTTGAGAAATCATT
>BQNB010014638.1:49386-74728 GCA_026074375.1 Tanacetum coccineum
ATTTCAATAAAATGTCTCGATGTAAATAAAAGTAACTTGTTTAAAATTTATAAATTAATTATGAGATTAGAAATAGTAGTGACGTTAAATACGGGGGTTTACAACTTCCCAGAGTGCATAGTCTTGGATCTGAAAGTACTGCTTAATCCTTATAGCCCACATCTCATACTCCCCCAATTTGAGTATGGGAAGCTTTGCTTGTAGATTCAAGCTCCATGTCTTCTAGATCAAAGTTTCTCAAAGCAAGTCTCTGATACAACTTGTTGATCCCAAACCTAGATCGATTATTTCCCTTGTAGAGAGTATGTTACCTTGGATAAATCCAAAATAACAATAGTAGAAACTTTGTGTGTATATCAAAGAGTATGCAGAATCTACTCTTTAATATCTAGAAGATATATCAATGGAACAGTGAATATGAATGAATGAACATACAATGTAACAAAAAGTTTCAATATTATTAATGATAATAATACGAGTACTTTATCTTAGTACTAGGGTTACAACCTTGAAGCTTACAAGACTCTTAATCTCTGGATCTGTGTATGTGTGTTTGTGATGATAGATGTGATAGACGTGTTATTGAGATCTCTCAACTAATGCCCTAGAGCCTCATTTTATAGACTAAAGAGTCCTAGTCGGCTTACAATATATTCCTAAGATATCTCAATCTTTTCTAAACATAAACGTAATCGTCTAAATAAATACATGTATATCTTGTACATAAATATCTCAACACTTATCTTCACACGTATTCTTGTTCTCCAAACAATCTTTATCTCTTTAACTCGTCTTTATCCTCTCTTGACAGTAGAAAGTCTTCAAACAGTCGTAATCTTTCCACCAGCAGCACTAATAAACATAAGCAGTAGTAATATTAGTACTAGCAGTACTAATATACACTAACAGTAGTAACTTGTACTAGCAGTCTTACCTTTTACTACTAACAGCACTAACTACTTATTATATTTTAGTCTTCAACACTGAGCAGTCTTACCTTCAACTAACAACAGTAACTTTATGCTATCAGTACTAAATTATACTAACAGTAGTAACTAGCAGTGGTAACATTATACTACCAGTACTAACCACTTAGCATAATTTCCATTATGTACATGAGCAGCAGTAACTTCTAAGAATCCATGAAGTCTTTTAAGACCCAAAAACTTTTGTTTGTGAAGTAGAGATTAAGAAGGAAAGATCAGATCATCTGTAAATGTTTTGTTGTTGCATAAGGTATGTGTTTACGGGTTTAATTCATTGCATTATTAATTAATCTAAATGTATAAATGGTTCAATGGGAGGAAAACAAATATGTAACAAAAGTGATTTTATAAATATCTTCTCCTACATGTTTATCTGATAAACCAATATGTGTCTTTAATTGTTAAGGTCATTAAAAGTTTTAAAAGTCACTTCGTATTACATATGTGGTTTTCCTACAGTGGTATCAAATCCTAAGTCATACATTCATTTAATTATCATGTAAATGTCATATCTATGTTTTAAGTGTTTTTGGAAACCTTAGATGAAACCTTAGATCTTGTAGTTGAAATATTTAATCTGCTAGATCTTTGTTGTTTGCTTAAAAGAGTTTGAATCTAACTAAAACACGTAGTTTATTAATTTTGTTATTATCTTGCATGCATGAGAGATCTGAGTTTCTTATTTAATTTATTTTTAAATTGTTACATATAATTGTTATTTGGATAAGATGATAGATATGCTTGTTCGATGCTAGATGATGATAGTTTTAATAGTTTTAGATGATCATTAATTAGTTGGAAAAGTTAAATTTGTTAATATATGATATGATGATTTTATGCATGTTGTCATGTTATTGAAACTAATCAGATTTAGGGTTTTAATATAAGATATTAAGTGATACCTAAATTGTTGTTATTTGATTTACTGTCTAAATGCAAACTGCTATGTTTCAATCAATTGCTATAATTCTGAATTGTGTAATTAAGTTAAAATTGGAATTTAATGTGATTAAAGGTTTTAGAAATCTTAATTAGGGCTTGTTGGTTAATTGTGATATATTCTATTGCTATGAATGGTTTATGAAATTACAAGTGCTTATGAAACCCTAGTTTAATTAATATCTGGTTGAAGTATTGGTTGAATAATTTTTTTAATTAATCTCATCTTTTATTTTTATTTTTTTTTAATGGCACCAATTATTAGAAAAAAAACTAGCAAGAAGCTAGCACAAACTTACAAGGAAATAAGAGAAGGGTTTTTACACCAAACATCCCAACTAAAAGAAAAATTACATCTAGAGGAAAACCATAAAAAAGAACGCTCAACAATGTCGTCAAACATCATTGCTTTCCGAGGCTTTTTTGATGAAAAAATCTCCAAATTTCTGTGCATCCAAATCGTCCACCAGGAAACATACCAAACTCCTTCAAATAGACTTTTAATCCTGGAACCCATTTTATTCATCTTTTATTTACTAATTATTATTCAACTTTATGATTATAATTATTTGATAATTATTGAGTTGTTTTAAATACTTATTAGATATTAAAAGCGGTTCACTTAATGTTTCAGTGGTTGTTAAATTAAGTGTGAGCATAGAATTAGTTGAACAAACCCTAGTTTCAAATGTTTGCAATTGTTTAGATTGATTTTTTTTATAACTGATGGTATATAGTTTATATTATTGTTATGGTTATACTTGGTTATGTATGATTAATAAATATCTTACGAACATGTGAGATAAAGATAGTTGATAATTGTTATTTGTTGATGCATGTAATATCGTTTATGTTATTGTTTATAATAATGGTTGATTATGTATGAATTATAAATGTGTTATGAACATGTAGATAAATAATATGTTATGATTATTGATTGATGTGTTTTGATTTAATAATATTATTTGTTTAAAATGCATGATTAACATGAATAGGAAGTTTGCATGATAAAATGTGACTTTAGTTTAAATTTGTTGTTGTAGTAGATTTGTGTGATTTTATGCTAATATGTTGGTATGCATTAATATTTAAATGGTTAGATATATTATGTTTTATTCTATATGAATGCATGAAATATTTGATATTGTAATAAGACATATAAAGAGTTTAAATGATGCATGCTAGTTAAAATGTGTTTAACATTATGCGTTTCAAATTTGTATGTCTGCTTACTTGTAATATGTATATTTAAGAAATACAAACATCCGTATAAAATGCTAGTAGCACCATCTGATCATAGTAGCCTCCCTCCTATTTTTGTGTATGGTCAGACCTTAGCTATTGTGGGACAAGAAGGGTTTGACTAACCCGAGATCCGACCATGTTTGCAACGAACCCTGCAAAATAATCAGACTATAGTTATGTGGATGGTCCAACTTGAGCTGAGGTGCATGATAAGAGAAAACATGACATGATATTTGCTATCTTTTAATTTCATTTTAAGAATTACTAATATTTGTTCCAATAAAAGTATCTAAGAGTTATATGCTAGATACAATAGTAGCCGTTACTTACCTTTTAATTTTTCACTAGCGTCGTGATCAATCAAATAGTGATTAGGCTAAGTTGGGTCTTAGTCTTTAACGAATTAATTAATTTCTATGTTTATACGTGCTTTTTGGGTGGTTAATTTTTAAAGAAATAATATCGATGATTAATTATTTGGTATCTTGCTATATGTTTCTTCTTTTATATTAATAGATGACATATCCGTACTAAAATAGGTTTGAGGCGGATAAGTTAAATCATTTCAACTTTGCCAACTGGCAGTTTTGTCTGAGAAGGATTCTATGATATGATCACAATCTAGGATTGATTGATCGACAGTTGCCTGAACCTTCTAGTGAGGATGCCCCGATGAAGATCACTATGGTCTACTTTAAATTCTGATTGACTTCCCGTAATCTTAGGAAGTACATGGTAGATAACATCTCCCCTTATCTCAGGATAAGTTTGGGGAATTAGTTATCATATGATCTGATGGCTCACTTGGAAATTATGTTTCGCAAGCAATCATTTAAGGACTTGATGCAGGCTATCAAATCTGTTGAGATAGGTAACATTGCGCGAAATGATCTTTGATTAAATCGGAATTTTTGAAGTGCTACCTTAGGGATATGAGAGAGATTGGATCCCTAAAAGTGAACCTAACCGTTCTCAGTTATCTCATGGGTTCAGTTTTTGTTGTGAACGCAAGCAGTGACTGGCAGAAATTCGAAAACTGTCTTGTTAAGGTCCATAAAACTATAGTGGATCAATGGGAGCTAAATAAGACAATCACGGATGTTGCTAAGGAGGTTAAAAGGCCTAAGCTCGGAGATAAGGTTTCTGGAGAAGGGTCCAAATGTGTCCATTGTGGAAACCTATGGAATAAGACTTCGACAAGCTTGTCTAAGTCTCGGTTTACTGAAGCAATGGTGGAAAGTCGCAAGTACACAGTTTTCCTTTTGTTTCTATTTCCTGAATTTCATATGGGATTATAGAAATTGACATTTATGAAATGTGTAGCGAATGAAAGGGACCCAAGGAAGAAGCTGGATAAGTAATTCGAGTCATTGGACGACAAGCATCAGTGACGATAAGACTCGTTCTTTTTAACCATTTTGTTTGTTTGAGAAACAATCGTTACTTTTGCTTCTAGCTTTTGAACAATTAATTTTTTTGGTTGTTATGGATATTTTGACATATTGGTTGTTGAATTGTTTTGAATTAATTATTGCTTTGAAAAATTATTATATCATGTTGAATTCAATTGATGTCATATAATGTATATTTATATATATGATTAATGTGATTAATTGATATTGTTTGTAAGTAATTTTCAATCATGTATTAATGATGTTTATGGATTTATGGAACTCTTTAAATAGTTATGAACTATATATTGTTAATAATGAGTTAGTAATTATATAAAGAATTCAAAGATTAATTCATAATTGCTAAAGTTTAAACATTTCAAGTATTAATTGACTACGATTCACTTATGAAGTTTTAAAGAAAGAAACGAGTTTTCTTGATACATGTGAATCGAAATTTGAACATTGATTGTGTAATATCATCAAGTTCGTGTAAGACATTGGTTTCGGATATGCAGCTAGTGTTTATATGTATACAAAGTTTAGTGGGACTAAATAAGCCCTTATGAGATCAATTAAATAATAGTTGATTATTTAAATATGGTCACAAGGTGATCGTAGAGATTTCACTTATTTGATTATTTTTAGATAATAAAAATTTAAGTAGGAGGGTCAAACTTAGAGTTTTGATTCAAGCAATGATTATTACTCCTTGGAAACATTTTCTTTAAAAGGTTTTAAGGATGAAATTATAATATGATGGAATGATTTCCATTAATCAAGTTTGTAGGATGATCATTTAGAAGAATTACCATAACATTCCTAACAATAAAAAATGGATTTTGGTGATCAAATAATTGAGATATCCCACGGTCTTAAGATATGAGTGGGAGCGTGGATGACTTGAAGTGGTCTAATGAACAAACGAACAATTCCTGTGACATAGTTGAATCATGTGAATATATGTGATACATAAGCATGATATAAGTGTATTAGTCTTATTCATATAATTAACTATAGAGATAATATGATTGATTTATGAAACTAATCTTGAGTAAATACAAGAGACTACATAATAAGATAATGGGATGAACTTAGAAATATATCCATAAGATAGATCATAAAATCATTCTATAAGCTATTAATGATGAGAGTAGTCTTTAACATTAATTAGATCGATGGATAAATAAAGTGAACTAAAAATCACTTCTTAAATTTGAATGTTCGATTTGAATTAAAGAATGATTTACTAAAATACTAAATGTGATAAGTTCGTTACATTGATTATTCAAGTATCTAATATCTAAGTGAGGACCATGGATATTAAAGGACTTGAATTATGTTAGTATTGTTGTTTTTGATCTTTTGATATTTTGAGTTTTCTATGAGAAGTTTAAAATGTGATTTAGCGATCTTAAAACAAATTGACTAATTAAGATAACATAGTTGTTGATCTTGAGAGTAAACTTTCACTTTATGTAACTTAAATAATTAGGAATCATTACAAGTAAATAATTCAAAATTATTTAAGCTATGCATTATGTTGAAACAAAATGTAAGTTATGAGTATGTATGAGATAAATGCATACTACGTATAACTTATGGATGGATTAAATACGATAAAAACGTTCTAGAAAATAGATCTTTAAGTGACAAGTGATCTGAAATTTAAGACTATGAGTTTTGTATAGAATTTTGGGACACTGTGCAGTTAAAGAGTAGTTTTTTAAATGGGCATTAACTTTAGTATGGTACTAAAAAAATCAGATTGATTCGAGTTTAGTCAATAAGATTGATTCAATAGTTAGAAATAAGAATTTTGAAAATTCTACTAATGTTAAGTAAATGGATGCACTAATGTAAATATTGATCCGATCAATTGTCATATTATTCTAGTTTTTACCAACGTTATAAATTAGCATATGTGTTTTCATTATGAATGAGAAACGATTATATAACAAGAATATGAAAGAATTATTATAGTGTATAATAAGTATTAGCATAATTTAAGAATAGGATGATGTTGCATTCGTAAAGATTCGCAAATTGATAAAATGTAAGACAAAGGGCAAGATTAATTACAAATCAGTTTATAATTGGTATTAATAAAAGTAATTACGTCTATAACACTTGATCATTTAATATTTAGATATGGAACATCAAAGCATAAATTATGTAATGATATGAGTTATCCATTATTAATTTATGTGTTCTAAATTTTCATGTTTTAATCCAGAATAATGTTGTCTACGTGTAATCTAATAAAAGTTTATTCAAAGACCGTAGTCGAGCTTGTTTATATTGTCGGAATGTGTAAGCACAAACTATTTATAGAGTAAGATTTGGTTGAAACATGGTCTATAAGATATTCATAGTTGGATGAATATTGAAGAGGACCCGCACGGAAATGTCACACCATGAACATTAGTCGAACTATGAGTTTCCTACATGGTTAAAATCTCGTATCCTTAGACTCGAGATACATAGTACTGTAATGGTATATACCGAGTGTTATTTTGATTTTTCCAAAACGCTATTGCATAACAAGTAGCTATAAAAGTTCATTTCAAGTATAATGAGGTACATATCATTAGGTGGATATAGTCAAAGGATTGTTCCTCTATTGAATAGAGTTAATACTTTAGTGGTCTCTTGTTGAGATGATTTGGTATTTGTGTGACCACGCCTAAAATAGAGTATTTTGGTGATCACATTATTTCTTGATCAAGAAATTAAGTATTGGCATAAGGAAGATACGTCCATGTCCTATCCAATTCCTATTAAACAAAGGGATAACTAATTTGGAATCATAAGATCATTAGTTGGTAATGATAAGTTTGTTTACACGGGTTAAACAAACACTCATAAAGAGTGACGCATCGGTAGATCTATTGTTGGACAGTTGACATCGCTTATATAAGTTTTGGGAGCGTTTGTCTCCAAGCACAAGTGAGAGTTTGTTGGTATTGTATGCATCACGAAACATTCAAACTTATATTGGTCACTATTTATGACACCTAAAGGTCACACGCATATAGCACGAGAATCTAGAATAAAAATTTATGTATTGTGTGTGTGTGTATATATATATATATACATATATATGTATATATATATATATATATATATATATATATATATATATATATATTTATATTTTATATATATATACTATACATATGTATATATATTATATATTTATTTATACATATAAATATATTACTCTCGTCTCCGACTTCCTATTATATATATATATATTATATTTACTTTATTTATATGAGTTGTATGAGTTAGTAGTAATAGATGGTAAATAGGTCATTTATATAATAGTCTTAATTAACAATTAGGTTTAATTAAGTTTATAAGTAAATGAATATTTAATAAAGTTAGACTTAACAAATAAGCCTAGTGAGCCCATAGTGGGACCACACGTCGCTGGCCCCTAGGAGGGTGTTTGGGTTGAGTTGGTTTATTTGTGGTGGGTATATTTATTTAGTTTAAAGTAACTATAATTTAAATATGGAGTTAATCTCATTATTTAAATTTGATAATTATCTGTTTAATTGTAGATATATATATATATATCTTTCTTATTGGATACGTATTAAGAATATTATAAATAGGAAGACATTAAATCAGATTCAGTGTCTATTAAATCAGTTTCGAAAACCCTACTTTTCTCTCCTCCCTCCTCCTTGTCCCTTGCGTCAGCTAAACCTAGTACACACACAAAATCACTGTAATTTCGTGTTATACTATTTTGGTTGATCTCTTGTGTCAAGTTTAACAATTACACTCAAAGCCTAGCAGCTATTGGATTTGTTTGAGTGCTAGCATGGATACCAAGTGGACAGATCTTATCCTTAGATCTGAGTTTGTGATACTATAGTGTTCCTAGAATTTTGTTAGTGATGTGGAGATTAAGCAGGATAAATTAGATCATCTATAGTTGTTTTGATGTTTCATAAGACATGTGTTTACGTGTTTAATTCATTGCATGATTAATTAGTCTAAATGTATACCCGATTCAATGGGAGGAAAACAGATCTGTAATAAAAGTGAATTTATAAATATCTTTTGATGCATATTTATCTGATAAACCAATATGTGTCTTTAATTGTTAAGGTCATTAAATTTTTTAAAAGTCACTCCTTGTTACACCTTTGGTTTTCCTACACTAGGAAGGTCCAAGAACACCACCCAGAGCCAAGATCAAGTGGGGCGTATTTTGTATCATCACAAGTCAGTTTAATCATGTGTATCGGATTTTTCAATTCCCTGTGTCTTCGTTTATCGTATGTATGATTAAAACTACACCTTTTTCTATTGAAATTACGAGTTATGAATACATTGTCTTTTTAGTTCTATGTTTACTTTGATCTAGTGTGTTTTTGAATTTTTAGATAATCATATTATTGTTTATCGATAAAATAATATATTTGTTTATATGCTTATTATAACTAGGTTTATTGCTAGATTTCCTTGTTAGGAGATTGACGACCTTTTTGCATTGTAATCCTTATCAGAATAGGTTAGGGTCGGGTACCAACATTACGGAGACTGTTTATCTAATTCTCCTATTAGGAATAGAGGTTGACCTAACCCTATGTTAGATCGAAAGTAACTATGAAATATAAGTTAGTATAAGTGATTTCTAGATGTGGACCAAACCGTGGGAAGTAGGTGGGTAAACGAGGAATCCTTACCGAGACACCCTTGATCCCGTTAGTCGATTCATTTATGGATTTGGTTAATGGAAACATAAATGAGGGACACCATAGATAAATCACTTATTATTAGTTGAAGACCTTAATGTGTAGTGTTATTATAAGCCCCTAGCGACCTTTGAGATCTTAGCATAACACGAGCATACAACACAAGCTTCTGGTGTAGGTTAATAAATGTCGAGGTAGGCTCCCGACGGGTAGAGATAAACACTATAGAGTAAGGTAACCGTGACCATCTGGCCTTATTTACTAAGTACGTATCACCAACTTAAATAATCTAGATCATTGCACTTAAGTAAACTGGAATAATTAGACATTGTATGATTAACTCGGCTAGCACACTTTCCTCTACTTGATAAAAAACACAACCATTTTACTTGTTTCTAGTATAATTTAGTTAATTAGTTAAAAAAAACTCAAGTCAACCTCATTTAGGAATTATTTTAGTTCACCCACTCTTCGCGAACAACCCTTACTTGCCATTTCACTAGCTACATACGATTGGGTACACCACCCGTGAGTATTTATCTAGATAGGTTAGTCGGAAAATTATAAATATTAAAACTAGACGTAAAAATATGTGTCATAGGTTTAGGAGAACAAAAACCTACTATTATGTGTTAAGAAATGGTTGTTAGATCAGTATAATATCCTATAGGTATTAGTGAGCATGTGTTAGTAAAATTTGACAAATTTTTTTACCTAATAGATTTTATGATTTTAGTTATGCCTGGAGATTCTAGGGTCCTCATAATATCAGGTAGACTATTCATAGCAATTGCTAGACCTATGATTGATGTTATTAATAAAAACATTTCACTAGAAGTAGGAAATGATAAGATCGTGTTCGACATAGATAGATCTATAGTCCTTGGTACTAAAAATGATGATGATTTCTATTATTTAGATTCTTTATATTTAACAATTAACGAGCACTTGCAGGAATCTTTAATAAAGAATCATACTAATACACACTTAGATAGAGAAACAAAATGGTTAGACAATATTTCTCCAACTGAGGAAGAGACCATTGAAGATACATGGGTTTCGGAGGAAGAGAAATTCATTGGTGACAATGACGTACAGAGTGCAATACGCGTATTCAAAACAACGTGAATACGACGTATTCAGAACCACACAGGAACACGACAAACTTCACAACAAGTAAATGTGACTTATCCAAAGAATGTGATAGGTTTGCGGTCTTTGCTGCTGATGCCTTATGGGTTGAGGAGACCAAACCAGTTTTAAAAGAATTACCTCCACACTTAAAAAATTCATTTTTAAATGGATATTCAAACTTGCCTGTTATTATTTCATCTAAACTATCAGAAAAGGAGAGAGGTTTACATTTGTAGTATCTAGAACTAAATAAGTAGGCTTTAGCCGGGAAAATCTCAGACATCAAAGGGATTAGTCCCTCATTTTGCACTGAAAATTTCTCAATAGAAGAAAAATATAAACCTATTATTCAACCCCAAAGACGACTGAACCCTAAGGTTCGGGATGAGGTATAAATGAAATTGTTAAATTGCTTGATGCGGGTTTAATTTACCAAATCTCTGATAGCCTTTGGGTAAAACCTATACATGTTGTGTTTATCAAAACAACTTGTTCGTGTATTGCTTTTTCTTACTGGAAACGTGCAAATTCAACTCTAATACAAAAATTATGATAATCAAACGGGTTTTAATCGTAGAATAGCAAAGAACTTTTTCAAATCTACCGATTTGGTACGTGTACTCTTAAAAAGTTGTACAATACCAACGAACTTTTATAAGTGTTTCAATCTGCACAATTTGATGACGTTTCATGTTATAAATGGTGCTACGTGTCAGCCTTTCAAGTATGACACGTCATCAAAATGTATAGATTGGAACACTTATGAAAGTTCGTTGCTATTGTATAACTTTTTAAGAGTACACGTATCAAATCGGTACATTTGAAAAAGTTTGTTGCTATTCTACAACTAAAACCCTAATCAAACTCACTCTTGCAAATATTTATTTACCTTTTGATGGAATCATGTAGAGTGGCTGCTTCAATTGTTGTCATTGGAACAAATGTGGGAAATAATTATTTGTGTTTAAGTATTATAGTTTAGGGAAGGATTATACTTTAGAGAAGAAATCATAGAAGATATCATTTCATAATTGAGTGTGTGCTTGTTTCAAAGTATGGAATGGTAATGAGAAAAGCAAAAAGAATATAAAGAGATATAATGATCATTATTTAGTATGAGGTGAGATCCTCAAAGAACATGACCTAATCAAAGAACAAAACAAGAGATCTTATCCATTGATTTCATTCTCATCCAAGGGTTATTCTTAAATCTTCCTACCATAGTTAAACCTAAAAAAATAACCACCTAACCCTTTATTTAATTAATTTCTTTCTCTCTCCTAAAAACACATACAATCAGAAAACACCACCTCTCTCCGCTGGAGACACAAAAAACCTCGCCGAAAACCTAACTTCTCCGTCGGACACACCAAATAACCACCGCTGCTTCATTCTACGACTGTAAATCAGCCGGAAACACAACAAACTTGCCGGAAAACACCACAAACTTACCGGAAAACCGTAAATCATTATTAAAAATGATGTGCTCAAGACCTAACCTTCGTCTTCTCATTTCGCATCGTCATTCGCCAGGTGATTACTCTACAACTTCAACAAGATTGGTGGCTAATTCCGGTGCTCATAAACTCGACGATGCACTCCAACTGTTTGATGAAATGCTTCACAAAAAACCTCCACCTTGTATCATTAAATTTAACAAAATCATTACTCCGATTGTTAAACTGAAACATTATTCCACTGCTCTTTCACTTCTTAAGCAGATTAATCTAACGGGTATTCCTACGAGTATCTATACAATGAATATCTTTATCAACTGCTATTGTCGCCTTAAGCAAGTCAATTATAGTTTTGCCTTATTAGCCACCATCTTCAAGCTAGGCCATCCCCCTGATTTGGCCACCTATAACACTCTCATAAACGGGCTTGTTCTTGCTAATAGGGTTTTCGAAGCTATTGAATTGTTTAAGAAACTCATTAGAGATAAACTTTGTGAGCCTAATCAGGTTATGTACGGAACTGTGATTAATGGCCTCTGTAAAGTTGGTCACACTAGCAAGGCCCTTGAATTGTGTAGGTTCATGAAAAAGGGAACATCATGTGAGCCTAATCAGGTTATGTACTCTACAATCATTGACAGCCTCTGCAAAGACAGAATGGTTGATGATGCACTACGGCTCTTCAATGAGATGACTCAAAAAGGCATCCATGCTAATGTTATCACTTATACCTCTTTGATTCATGGTCTATGAATCACATGTGATTCACCAGAATCACAGTGATTGACTATACCTTTTCCTTTCCATGTGATTAGTGTTTATGCTATCACATGTGATTGGTGTTTATGATATCATGAATCTCATGTGATTCTGTTTTTTGATATACAGATATTATGAAAACACCAAGAGCAACTTTATATGTTTGTAACAACCCTCTCTATGAATCACATGAGATTTGTTGTAAATCACATGTGATTCACTCTGAATCTCATGTGATTCACTCTGAATCTCATGTGATTCACTCTGAATCTTATGTGATTCACATTGAATCACATGTGATTCCTTTAGAATCACATGTGATTCCTTTAGAATCATATGTGATTCCTTTTGTTAAGATAAATCACATGATTCACATGCCTAGTTTATAATCTAATGTCATTCTAATAAAAATTCTTATTTCTTGTGAAAAGGTACTACGAGAACGTTTGAAGAGTGAAAGACAAAAAGCAATTAAAGTTAGAGCGAAACGAGTAAAGGTTTGTGGCTACTGTAATGAGAAGACAAACGAACATACCAAATCAACTTGTCCACAGAATCCAAAGGCAAGGAAAAAGAAAAAGGTGACATCAATTATTGATGTTTGAACAGTTTTTAGTTACTTGAATATTTGAATATTTGTTATTTACTTGAATTCTATGTTTACTTGAATACTTTTAGTTACTTGATAAGTTCACTTTGAAATTACTTGAAAATATTTGTTACTTATAAAGAACATCTGATTTTTGTAATTACTATGCAATCAATTAAAATAAGATACATTTAACTACTAAATAAAACAAAATCACATGTGATTGGTGTTTATGCTATCATGAATCTCATGTGATTTTGTTTTTTGATATACAGATATTATGAAAACACCAAAAGCAACTTTATATGTTTGTAACAACCCTCTCTATGAATCACGTGAGATTTGTTGTAAATCATATGTGATTCACTCTGAATCTCATGTGATTCACTCTGAATCTCATGTGGAATCACATGTGATTCCTTTTGTTAAGATAAATTACATGATTCAGATGACTACAAACTACATAAGAAACTAAGATTACCAAAACTGTTATGCATCAACATCAACTGACATGGCCGAAACTGTTCTACATCAACAAAAGAAACTGTTCTACATCAACTGACATCTTTGGATTAATTTTTGTAATTACTATGCAATCAATTAAAATAAGATACATTTAACTACTAAATAAAACAAAATCACATGTGATTTATGTTAAGCCTTCAGGAGTATCTCTGTTCTAGAGCAAGAGTGGGATCACAGAAGCTTTCAAAGTCCATCTCCCAAGAAAGTACGATAATAGTTTTGCCATGCTAGACATGCTCGTTAAAATATAGAGTTGTGGGTGGTGCAAATCCATTAGTCTCTTTCAGAATCTCATGGCATTTTACTACTTTTAGAATCCGTTAACCAACCTTACCCATCTGCCTAAACACCTCAAACGCGTAATCAAACTTTCCCACCCTACAATAACACTACAAACCGACACCAACGTAAACTTATCACACTCCAACCCATTCTCCGTCATCTCTCATCCTCACAACCATCAAATCCATAAACCCAACTTTTGATATCACCTCCAATAAAGCATTATTCCACTCCAAAAATTTTTGAAATCCCATTCTCCCTTATCACACTCCAACAACTTTTGAAATCCACCAACCCAACTTTTGAAATCACCTCTCTTATCTCTCATCTTTTGTGTTGTTACATTTTGTTGTGCATTTAGAATCGCTGGTGTAAGTTTAGGGTGTCAAAATCAAGTTCCAGGTTACAATTTTTTGTTGAGACATTATATCAAACAGTTGGTGGGTGTGTGCGACCGATGATGATTTGATGGTGATGTGAGGTTAATGCATACTAGATTGATGTTGTATTCACATGGCGGAGGTGCTCGACTGCGGCGAAGAGTGGCGGATTGCGACCTTTAACCACGGCGATTTTGCCTCGGTGCGGTTTGATTAGGGTTTTATTTAGAGTGTGTGTGTGTGTGTGTGTGTGTGTGTGTTCGTAACAGGTGGGGTGGGGTGCGATCGATGGTGGTGGATGACAATGGTGGGGTGCGATGGCGGTGTTGCGGCGGTGGGGTGCGATAGCGGTGGTAGGTGGGTGGGTGGGTGTGTGTGTTTATAAGAGTATGAAGAATGTGTGTGTTTGTAAAGGTGGGTGGGGGAGACAATGAGATCTTGTGTGTTTTGTTAGTGTGTTTGTAACCGTAGGATCAATTTTGAAATAAAAGGCCAGGATGAAGCGCTTTGTACTTTTTTTTGTACATGTTCTTTATAAAACTTTTCTCTATTTAGTATTCCTTATATATGCACTATTGTTATATACATACATCACCAGTTTATAAATATACGAATTAGTATATGTAAAAGTAGTTATAAGCCTGTAAACACACTACAATATCATAATCCAAGATGTGTTCTTAAATCTTGATCACACGTAACAAATTAGGTTATTAGCCACAAAATTTGTAGTAGAAAGTATTAGTTGGATATTAGGTTTTATGAAATTCATTGAACATGGACGATAGAATTGAAATTAATTCATCAAAAAATCAAAAATCATATATTTCAAAATCAGTGATCGTAAACTTTTTATAGAAAATTAATGCCATAAAAAAATTGAAGAGCAGGGCGTGTGATGGCAATTACAAGTTTTATTTAAGAAAATAGGTAATGAAAATTGACTACCTCCACTTTTAGGAGTAATAGAATATGATCCAATACTAATGAATGATTAATTACATTATAGTGAATCATCCATCATTTTTTATTCTCTTTGCCAATACTTATGTCTCAAAACCTCCCATCAAGCACCCTCTTAGAAGTTTTGGTTGAAAGTAATGAAAACATGCGTGTGCGTTATGAATTATGCAGTCAAGCTGAAGGCTAGTGGGTGGCGGTTATAGTGGGTAGTTATTAACACTAAGACGCTCGCACCTACCTACACGCGCGCACACACAAACACGCACAAACACACACACGCACGCACGCACACACGCACAAACACACACGTACACACACACACACACGGACACATACACACACGCACATGTACACATACACGTACACATGCACACGCACACACACGTGCACATGCATGCACACACACACACACGCACGCACGCACACGCACGCACACACACACATACCCACACACACGCACACATATACACACACACCCACACACACCCACACACACACTAGAGTACTAAACGTATTTTTAATACATTAAAAAGAAAAGAAAAAACAGAAGTTACACACCAACGCTCGTTGGTTAACCAACGAGTAGGAACCCAACGAGTCCACACACACACACACACACAGAGAGAGAGAGAGAGAGAGAGAGAGAGAGAGAGAGAGAGAGAGAGAGAGAGAGAGAGAGAGAGAGAGAGAGAGAGAGAGAGAGAGAGGAGAGAGAGAGAGAGAGACGCGCACACACACACACGCACACGCACATACGCACAAGCACACACGTACATGCACGCGCGCGCGCACACACACACGCACACACATACACACACACACATACACACGCACATACACACACTAGAGTACTAAACCTATTTTTAATACATTAAAAAGAAAAAAAAAACATAACGAGTAGGCCAACGCGGGGTACCCAATGAGTCACCACGGTGCAGTAACATGGCCCAACGAGAGGCCAGGTCATCCTATACGTGGATTTCTAAGTTACGGTACCCTTAGCTCTAAGTGCGTGGTTACATGGTGTATTGGGTGGTTATATACATATATGTAGTATTAGGTGGTTATGTTAAGTTAAAGCCATTGAGATTAAATGGCTGAGATCACTTGATCATCCAATCCAACGACAATCTAAAATCAGGAGCTAACACACTCAGGATCGAAAGTTGATAAATTTAAACGGTTGAGATCATTTCAGTCAACTGTTGCGATAAACGCATCAGCGACAATATAAATATGATATTATAATGAAAGATCAAAGATGTGGGGTGCTGACGCTTTATGATTCAATTGGAAACACGTAATGTGGGGCGTTAACTAGATATACATGTTCTTTATGTTTCTATTTATAATGTGTAGCTAGATTAGTTTATTGAGTAAACTACACCGTTGGTCCTTGTGGTTTGCGTTGACCAGCGTCCCTAGTTCTTTGACCAAAAAAGTTGCACCATCCGTCCTTAAGTGGTAAACGTTTTCCGCCGTTAGTCCCTGGCGAAAAACGTTTGCGGTCGGATGGTGACCCTTAAGAGACTAACGGCGGAAAACGTTTACCACTTAAGGACGGATGGTGCAACTTTTTTGGTCAAGGGACTAAGGACGCTGGTCAACGCAAACCACAAGGACCAACGGTGTAGTTTACTCTTTATGATATGTATTAGATCTTTTATAAGGAATAAAGGATATGACTTTTTTTAGCGTTTGTATTGCATGAAATAAAAGTGCGTCGGATTATTTAGAAATTTGTTGCATCTATGTCCTAGGAAACAACAGAAAATGTTGCACTTCATGGATTAAAGTGTTGCATATTTGGTGGTATTAAATAAAAAAAATGTTGCATTACAGTGCCAAAAGCATTGCACTTGTGTGTTGTAATGTTGCATTTTGGATCAAAATGGTGTTGCCTTTACGTATAAAAATGTTGCATTTGAATGTAATATGTGTTGCTTTTTAGCAGCACAAGTGTTGCTTATGAATTCAAAAAGTGTTGCATTTTATTGTATTGCACTTAAAAAAAATTAGCAACACTTTCAGAAAGTGTTGCCTATTCTAATAAAAAGTGTTGCCTATACCTAAGGTAACATTACATAAAGCAGCACTTAGTAAAGTGTCACATTAACCATAATGCAACATTTTAAAGGCATAATACAACACTTTATGAGTGTTGCTTTAGCATCATTTTGTAGTAGTGAGGCCTCTATTTATAGTTGTCGAACCTGTTACGGCGCAACCAATTATGGTGTTACGCCGTAACCAATTTACACGACATTTCATATTTAAGCAGTTGTTGCGTGCCAAAAATCATCGTCACCAATAACCTCGACCGTAACCACCATCACTTTCAACTGCTTTTGCTATGTAAACCGTAATCGCCATACCCAATCGAAAGTCGCCGGACTCAAACGGAATCTCACAAAATACCCAAATCCACCACAACCCTCCAGCAGCCCCAAACCCCCCACCACCTCCAAGCCACCCCAACCCCCTCCAGAATCATCTAAAAAATCCCACCTAACCAAACGCAGGTATCATGGGAGGGGGTGGGTGGGTAGCCAAACGTCACCTCCGGAAATCACGACGGACTTCGCATCACGTATATGCATCGTGCGGGGATTCCGAGGCCGTCTAACCATTCTTGATTTGTTAATTGATTTTTTTATTGCGGATCTCCAACGGTGTAGTTTACTCTAGTTTATTTATGACATGTCGTAAATATAATTCTGGTTAGTTGTGAATTAAGCACTGTTTGAACCACATTTTATATACTTAACTTTTTGGTGATTAACATACTTTATCAAAGTAAGTTTATATATATATATATATATATATATTACTACTATATAAAGCATTTATCACGTGGATCCCGTCTAAAATTAAGATATGGAGAACCAATAAAATAGTGACACGTGTACAAAGTAATTTCACTCACTCATTTGCTCTACCTCTTGATATCTCCAGCATTAAACACACACAAACTCTCATCTCTCATCTCTTCCCCAATCCAGTCTCCTCCGCCACAACAACCGTCGTCTCCGCTGCCAATCGCCGCCATATGCCAAAAATCATCGTCACCAATAACCTCGACCGTAACCACCATCACTTTCAACTGCTTTTGCTATGTAAACCGTAATCGCCATACCCAATCGAAAGTCGCCGGACTCAACGGAATCCACCGTTCACCACCGAAAATCACGACGACGTCATCACTGGCATCTGCGGGAAGCCGCTACCATTCTTGATTTGTTAATTGATTTTTTTATTGCGGATCTATTTTCTTTTAGCTTGAATTGTTACTTATCAAAGTTTGATTGCTATTGTTGGTTGTATATGAATTGTTCCTTATCAAAAATTGTTACTTATCAAAGTTTGAGTGATAAGGGTGTTTGGTGTTTCAGGCGCCTATATGTGATTCAGGGGTGGTTGTGGTAGCTTAGACTTTGACCAAGCTGTGTTTGGTTTTGCTTGTATTGTAACTTTGGATTGTGTGAGGTTACCTAAGGGGGTGTTTCTTTTTCCTTGTTACCGGTTAATGAGTGGGCCCAATTCCTTGTTCCATCTTAATGGGTAGAGCCACAAAAATCCCACTCTCTCAAATAAGTTGTTCATAAGTGATACTTCCAAACCACTTAATTCATAAAAAAAAGAAACAAACCCTAAGTCTAATTTATAAGTGTTTGGGTTTGCTTTTCTTTTAAACTATTTATATGTTTAGCATTCTTTAGATGTGATGAATCATAAAATTACAAAGTTTTAAAAATGATTGTCACAACAAATTTAAAGTAAACCTTGCAATAACAGCTGGATAATTTTTGTTATATGAAAATGACGATATATTGATTGTTTACTTTTAAGAAACATTTATAAACAATAAACGTACTACAATATTAAACTTGGTTGTAGTTCAAGATAAGTAATGTTCATACTTACTTACTCTGGTTAATCGAGTAAATGTTTCGGGTCGGGTCGGGTTTGGTCAGGTCGGGTCGGTTTTGGGCCGAAGCTCAGCGAGTTATACGTAGGCCACTTTTCAAAAAATAGTGTGCGAACATTTTATTGAGCGGGTCGTGTGACAAACCAAAAAAGGAAAACTAATTTCATAAATTTTCCAATCTAATTCATTTAATATGTACTGTATTTAATACTAAAAGAGTATGGTATATTATTGAACCTGCTTATTGATAATTGTTATGAACAAATCACCTAAGATCCCGGGTAAATTAGTATACAATTAAGCAAATATCATGCACCGAGATTTGAAATTGTTTTGCACATGAAGGAAAGAGTTACACTTAGAGTCTTAAGATCATATTTTTTTATATCATATTTTAATCACATTTTATCCCCTTATTTTAAATAATAAAACATTTAGTATTTGAAATACCAATTGATTACAATTTATGACATGAAAAATTTCATGAGGAAAAGAATTATACCACGATATTGCATGAATTCATTTTTTAGATTGCTCCCCTTCAACAATATATGTGGGATACCAAGATTTATTAAACTTGATGTTACAAGGAAAAAATGATATGACACCATAAATATGTTGAAGACGGAGTACGATGCCTTAGTGAACAATGTATATTATTAATTGACATTATAATTTTCATATTTTAATTTCACGAAATGTTTTTGGATACATAAAATTGACATTTATGAGATGTACCCAAAATACATTAAAAGGCTTTTGTTTTAAAAACTCCCCCTCAGAAATTGATTCACTTGTTACGATGACATTGTTGAGCATTCATTTTACCAATTGTACCACTTGTAAACATTGAATATTGTACCAATTGTTAAATATATTAAGAAAGGGAGTGTTGAACACACAATCTTAATAAATACCACTTTTTATGGAAAGATATCACAAATTATATTGTAAACAATTTGACATTGAAAGTTCTTTTCGAAAAATTGTGTTCAACGTTTTGAAAACACATGATAGAAGACTTCTCTTCTATTTTTGACGATGTTGTCTTCTGTTTCTAAAATAGTTTTGTTTATAATTCTTTTTATAAAATTGTTTATACTTGGAGTCGTATAGTTTTCTTTTCCATACTTTCTTTCGTTTTTTGTATTTTTTCTAAGAGCATCCATAGTTACCAATATTGTCAGATTGCATTTCACAACAAAGTTTAACTTGTGCTTCTTTTTTAGCTGTTTCTTGTAAACATTCTTTTTTCATCCAAGCTTTTAATGTGGTAATTCGTGCTCCTAGAGTATCTTGTATCGTAGTTCCATCCTGTAATAATGTGTTATACATCTCTTTTAATTTTGTTGATACAGACTCGGGAAGTTTATTAAAAAACATTTCTAAGGCTGCTTTTTGTTTTGTTGTGTCTAATTTATAATACTGATCAGAGAATTCGCATATGAAAGGATCTAGATAACACATATTACATATTTTAAGATTAATTAATCTCCAATATGCGTGTTCCCTAAAAGCTTTATTAGATGCTTCAACTCCTGGGATTCTTCCAGTGAATTCTTGTACTATGCGTGCTACAACATTCTTGTTGCTATTCTTGCTAGTTCTAGTTCATCAAAGGATTCTATAAATCTGTAAACATTTCCTGATGTTTTATGAATTATAAAATTGAGTAAATCTCTTGGGTGTAATATTCGTAATTCTTCGGTTAATTGTATTTGAGCACTTAATTTATTACTCCAATCTTGAATTGTTTCATCTACATCTGTTTCACAATCGATATTTAAAATATCATTATCCATTCTTGTTATTGGTATTTTTGGTATATATTGAGGAGGTATCTGTTCCCATTTGTTCTTTTTGTTTTTTATCATTCCTCGTTGATATAAAAATCTTTCTGTTTGTGTTGGAGGTTTATAGTCAAATTCTCTTTGTAGATCTTCATCTACATATGATTTCTTTCGTTTTTGTGCAAAATTATATTCTGTGTAAGGATTTTCATATGGGTTTTCGTCTGAACTATAGTCGATAATGATATCTGCATCTTCATTATTTGCTTCAGATGGTATATCTAGTGATGCCATTAATTTAGTGAGTGTTTCAACTTGTTCTTCAAGATCTTCCATTATGTTAGTCTTAATGGTGGAATTATTTTTAGAGATGGTTTATTTGACAATGATTCTTTTATTCTAGTGATGGTAGTGTTTTTATCAGGTTCTTGTGTATTAATTATATTTGATAATTGTTCGACTAAATTTGTTGCGTTTTGACTATATTCAGAGGTTGTTGTATTTTGATGGACTTCCTTTTCAAATATATTTGTTATCTTTTTATTTATATCGTCTAACTTTTCTTGAGTTGAAGTCGATAATTCAGGTAACTGTCGTAATAACAAAAAACTTAATATTTCAATTATATTGTTAAGTGTTGAATTTAATGTATTTATTTTTTCACCAAGAGCATTATCTTTTTCTATTATACTAATACCATATGACGTTCCTTCTGGTAAATTTTGAGGTATTTTAAATATTGTTTGATTAAATGGTAGGAATGGTTCAGATGTTGAGACATCTTTATTGTCTTCAATTTTTATTTGTGGATTCGAAAAAGCTTTTAGTATATATTCCATTTATTATTATTATTATTATTATTTATTTTTTTTTAATTATCACAAATTGTTTTGTTTTCTTGTAAATCTATATAGATTTGTTGTTTCCATATTTTCTTTTGGAATCTTTTTCTATTTATATTATTGTAATAATTAAGTCCTTTATTATCGTTGCTATTAATTTTGTTAGTTATGGCTATATATAATTGTTCGAGTTTTTCTTTATTGTAATGATTTGGATTAATATATTCTAATTGATAGACTGATGTGTCTGTATTAATAATTCGTAGTGGTAGATTTAGATCATCTTTAAGTGTTTTATTCATATTCTAAGGCTTATAGAACGTATCATTTCTTTCATTTCTTTAATATCTTCTAATTCTTTGTTATCATTTTGAATTTTTGAGGTTTCTCCTTTTGTTATTGAAATTGGTTTTTCAATTTGTGGTATCCACACTGATGGTATTTCGGATATTGATCTTCTATTTCCTTCAATATATCTATTTTTCGAAAATAAATTCGGTGTTTCAATTTTAAGTAGTGGTTCAAAAAGTTTATCAACATGAATTCTATCATCATTTTTAAAAGTAATACTGTGATGTGAGTTAGTAAGAGCGTAATTTATTTGATATGTTACTGTAAATGGGTGATTTCCTTTATTCATAAATGTTCTTCTTAATAATTCATATTTAATAGTAATACTTTTATTTAAATCTTTATCTTTTAGACTTAATCCCATTTGAATATTAACATCAAATTTTATTTTACCTTCGGCTAAGTTTCCTTTACCTCTAGCAATAATACTTTCTTCTTTATTAATAATTCTATCATCTCTTAATTCTAATTTAATAGGTGTATTACATCCCATAAATGTACTTTTTAATATTACTTGTATAGTTGATATATGTATATAAGCTATTTTGTTTTTATCTTTTTCATTCATTTGTTTAATTCGATCACTTATTTGTTTCTTGTTAATTATTGGTATAATAATATCACCTTTAGTTTGTTCAATAGGAACTGGTTCTGTGATTTATATCGATCGTAGAACTCATGCTTGCTTCAAAATGGATTGAAATTGAAGTTAATCGATTGTAGGGGGCCTTGTGATTGTTTAATGATGAATTTAATTCTAGTAGGGGCTTTTTGAACGGTTTTAATGAACGGATGATTCAAATTGGTATGAATTGATACAAATATGGTAGGGGCTTTTGACCAATTGTATGATCAATCGCGATAGTAATGGATGGTTATTTCAAATAGTAGGGGTATCTGCTATTCAGAATCAAAATTGATTCAACAGATGGGGGCTCTGCTATTCAGAAACTTTTAAAAAAGCTTCAACAGATGGAGAGAGTTTTTCAAAACTCTAACGGTGGTTTAACACACAAAAAACTCACACTTTTATTTCTGAGGCGAGGCCTCTATTTATAGTACAATAAAGTAGATGCAATAGTGGCATCTACAGTAGAGATCCTACTAGATGACCGACACGGGTCACTACATTATTTTCTACTTACATCATTGCTTACGTTATTTTACATTATTGGCCTACTGGCCCATATGCCTTACATTATTGCTACATTATTACTAAAATACAAACTACACATCATTTATGGGATGTAATACACCTATTAAATTAGAATTAAGAGATGATAGAATTATTAATAAAGAAGAAAGTATTATTGCTAGAGGTAAAGAAAACTTAGCCGAAGGTAAAATAAAATTTGATGTTAATATTCAAATGGGATTAAGTCTAAAAGATAAAGATTTAAATAAAAGTATTACTATTAAATATGAATTATTAAGAAGAACATTTATGAATAAAGGAAATCACCCCTTTACAGTAACATATCAAATAAATTACGCTCTTACTAACTCACATCACAGTATTACTTTTAAAAATGATGATAGAATTCATGTTGATAAACTTTTTGAACCACTACTAAAAATTGAAATACCGAATTTATTTTTGAAAAATAAATATGTTGAAGGAAATAGAAGATCAATATCTGATATACCATCAGTATGGATACCAACAATTGAAAACTAATTTCAGTAACAAGAGGAGAACCCTCTAATACTCAAAGTGATAATGAAGAATTAGAAAACATTAAAGAAATGAAAGAAATGATACGATATATAAGTCTAAGAATATGAGTAAAACACTTAAAGATGATCTAAATCTACCACTACGAATTATTAATGCAAACACATCAGTCTATCAGTTAGAATATATTAATCTAAATCATTACAATAAAGAAGAACTTGAACATTTATATACAGCCATAACTAATAAAATTAATAGCAACTATAATAAAGGACTCAATTATTACAATAATATAAATAGAAAAAGATTCCAAAAGAAAATATAGGAACAACAAATCTATATTGATTTACAAGAAAACAAAACAATTTGTGATATTTCAAAAGAATAATATATAGAATATATACTAAAAGCTTTTTCAAACCCACAAATAAAAATTGAAGACATTAAAGATGTCACAACATCTGAACTATTTTTACCATTTAATCAAACAATATTTAAAATACCTCAAAATCTACCAAACGGAACGTCATATGGTATTAGTATAATAGAAAAGGATAATGCTCTTGGTGAAAAAGTAAATATATTAAATTCAACACTCAATAATATAATTGAAATATTAAGTTTTTTGGAATTAAGACATTTACCTGAATTATCGACATCAACACAAGAAAAATTAGATGATATAAATAAAAAGAACATTTATGAATAAAGGAAATCACCCATTTACAGTAACATACCAAATAAACTATGCTCTTACTAACTCACATCACGGTATTACTTTTTTTTAACAGCACTTTATTAAAAAACTAGCAAGCTAGAAGAATTACAAAGTTACAAGATGAGGATTTTTTAGCCAATCAACCCAACTAAACGACACATTGCATCTAAACCGACTCCAATAAAAAGAATACGACACAACATCATCACGGTATTACTTTTAAAAATGATGATAGAATTCATGTTGATAAACTTTTTGAACCACTACTTAAAATTGAAACACCAAATTTATTTTTGAAAAATAAATATATCGAAGGAAATAGAAGATCAATATCTGATATACCATTAATATGGATACCACAAATTGAAAAACTAATTTCAGTAACAAGAGGAGAACCCTCTAATATTCAAAGTGATAATGAAGAGTTAGAAAGCATTAAAGAAATGAAAGAAATGATACGATCTATTAGCATAAGAATATGAGTTTATATTCGAACAATCTCTCAAAAGAAATAAGACGTCTTCAAGATTCTATTTCAAGAAACAAAGAACAAAAGGCATGTTTGGCAAGAGCTATTTTAGAGCTTTTTAAGAGCTATTAGCTTTTTGTGTTAAAAATAATCTTTTTCAAATTTAATAGCTCGGTTTGGATAGAAAGGCTCCAAGCTTTTAAT
>BQNB010014639.1:0-74727 GCA_026074375.1 Tanacetum coccineum
AGAGCGTCTCAAAGCAGACAACATGGTAAGAGTGAATCAGATAGTTACTATCTTTCTGATTAAGTCGTCAATTCATTTACTAGACCAATATCGATATCTAGTTAGCACAAGCTTGATTCATATAGAATCTTGCAAGTCACCTACGGTAGAGCTGTTTGAGGTTGACTCAGGAAGGATTTACATCGTCACTGTGAATACTTAAGAGTATCACTCAGATGTTATGGCAAGATCTCAAGGATAATGCGTAGGATTCTTTGTTACGACTTATGAACTTTATGGTGTTCAACAAGTGTATTTTGACATTGTGTCCTAATGAGATTTATAATTTGATCTCTTTTGGCTCTAGACTCGATTTGTGCACTTTGGTTTTAGTAATCGGAGGCTGGAGCAGTACCACCTATTCAATATCAACAATCTCAGAGTGAGATGTCAATAGATAACGTGTGTATCTCCGTGACAAATGAGACAAGTTTATTTTGAGAGAAACTCGAATGGCTGGGAAGGGTTATGCATTGCATCACTGGGTCCATGATGGCTTTCTTCAATACCAACAATCATCTTTGTGATTTTGGAAGATTATGTATTGACCCGGTTTCTATCTAAGTTGTGTGGAGGGCTGCTTTGTTTTCACCCTTTATCTATACTTTTTCTTTTTCATTCTTCAACCCCTTCAATGCTTACCAAGACGTCATCACTAACACCTTGTTGTGATTGTTCCAGTGTTAGCTCAATCTTAGTCGGCATTATTCCCTTATTCTCATTCATCTTCAATCATACCTAAGGACTTCTAATTCTATCTATGGAATGTCCTTGGGTAGATCCCTCCGGTTCTGGTTAGATCATAGGACTTATACCTAACCTTAACCACCTTATGACTTCATCGATGTCGTGAGATTAATTGGTTGTTGGGTATAGAGATCGAACCATAAAACCATTGATACAAACATTTTGAAATACTCCTCCTACACATGTGCACCGAGATTCAAAATTGTTTTGCATACGAAGGAAATAGTTGCACTTAGAGTCCTAAAGATCACATTATTCTATATCACATTTTAATCATATTTTCTCCCCTTATTTTAAATAATAAAACATTTAGTATCTGAAATACCAATTAATTAAAATTTATGACATGAAAAATTCCATGGGGAGAAAAATTATTCCACGATATTGCATGAATTCATTTTTCTGATAACTCCCCTTCAACATAGTATGTGGGATACCACTAATTTTTAAAACTTGATGTTACAAGGAAAAAATAATATGACACCACAAATATGTTGAAGATGGAGTGAGATGCCTTAGTGAAAAATGTATATTATTAATTAACATTTGATATACTACATTTTAATTTCACTTGAATGTTTTTGGATACATAAGATTTGTTAGAGTATGCTCATGTCATAATAAATAATTATATGGCGAGACACATATAAGCCTATGGGGCTACACACATATACACTGAGGTACCATTTTATATATCGTGTTTATTGTATTTACGGTATATAAACAACCCACGTAACACGGGATAACTATCAGGCTTCTAATAACTAAGTATTGTACTTAGTTATTTGGACTTGGAAAACAAAAGAGGAGGCCCATATCACCCATATAGGGGGCGGCCATTTATGGCTTTGGGAGGGGATAAGAATGTTTGACTAATCAAATTAAATATGATAATATCCTAATTGATTTCCTAATTAATTTGACTACTACTTTCCATATAACTCTCCCCTCCTCCCTCTTATAAAAACACGGCACAAACACACTCTTTTGATGGGTTTTGTGTTTTTGTTTTTCAATCACTTTGTATCTAGTTTATTCAAGGTTACGGGGTTACGACTAGCATCAATTTGGTATACGAGGAAGTGTAGTGTGGATACATCATAGAGGTGATCTCCATTGATCACTTGGTTTCATTGGAAGTGTTGTGTAAAGGTGAAGGTCACCATTTGATTCTACCGATCACGCTACAATTTTAACTTTGATTGATCATATGACTCTATGGATCTGTTGATAGGTGCTTGTTCTACTGCGTTTAATATTTGTTTATATGATAATCTTTTAATTCAGTACCTAGAGATGTCTACCTCGTAGACAAACTAAAAGGGACATGTGTGTCGATGTCTACCTTGTGACAAACTAAAAGCGACATGTATGTCGATGTCTACCCTATAGACAAACTAGAAGCGGCATGTGTGTCGATGTCTACCGCGTAGACAAACTAAAAGCGACCTATGTGTCGATGTCTACTTCGAATGGTTGTGACCTCGGCTGGATAATTATTATATGACTCCGCGTAGTCAATATCCATGCGACGGACAGTCAAAATTTATACTCAGTTCTAAAAATATTTATAGCAGGTAAGACTACGAATTAAAATTAGACATATGAAAAGCATGAGTAAGAGATATATTGTTACCTTGATAGGGAATACACGCCGATATGACGCCCAGGTAAGAAATCCGATTCTTAAGTCCTTCGTGTGGCATTGATTTGCACAACTTAAGTATAACATCATTAATCATTGGCCAGAGGCCTTGATCTATATTGTGAATCAAAACACAGTCTTTGAAAGTTCATTATTTTGTTTGAATACAATGTGACCTCTTGGTGGTTTGTGAGATTTAAGATTTTTCAGCAACCATAATCTGAGATTTTAATGCTTGACTTTAAAATGAAGTACCTGCAACTTGAAAATTCAATTCTTTGTTTTTGCTGCCAATTGAGTGATGGTTGTAAATGCAACTTAAATCCAGGAGAGAGTGTGTTTTCATTCATGGAATATTTGGGATATCTTCATTTGAACATGTGTGGGTTATTGTCATACCTTTGATTGTAGAAGTAATGTGCACGAAAAACCTTTCCTGATAAGGAATCCATCTAAGACCAACTGATTTGAAAATTCTACTCGTGGGTGTCCACCTACCGATCAGCATCTAGGAGATGTTTTCTAATAAAGTGACAAGTCTTATTTTGGAGAGATACCTATGTACTATGAGAGAGTTATCTACCTGGTTTCTGAAGGTAGAGTATTTTTGATCTACAGGTTGAGATAATGTAGTTCTAGTTTGGGGGAATGGAATCTAGTACAATGAATTCACATTCCTTCAAGAGTTTTGTTATACGAGCAATCATGATTTTCATTAAACACAAACTTATGGAAAATGTAGAACAAAAAAAAAGTGTTTAGAATCTGCAAGGAGAAAAGATTAGATTCTCTGAGGAGTGGATCTGCTATGGGAACAACCGTTTATCTTATAAATACATACTCTTAGATAAAGCAAACATCCGAGTTGAGTGGTTAGGTGATACCTAGGTTTTGGTTTTGCTATCTTCAGCAGGCTTTGAAAATCTCAGCAGGAAGGCAAACACCACTAGTTTTTTTTGTTCCTAATCTCTTTCTTATGGGTCTTTTTCTTAAGATTCATATAGATAGTGGCCATTATGATCCATGTCAGTTTGAAATCTATAAGATGGGCATTGTTCTTAGAAACGATTCCTGTATGAGCATAGATAGACATAATCTATGATAAGCGTTTTGGAAAAAGAAAAAAAAGAGGACTTTCTCTTCTCATTTGGAAAATAGTGTGAGTTATTTGGTCCCGTGACAAATTTATTTATTCACATCAACTTGGATGGCAAACCGTCGTTTCCGGTTTTTGACTTTGTGTGGACATGGCAGTGTGTAATTAGATTTAGGTTGGTTAGATGTCTTACGGCAGGGGTTTTCGGAGGGATGGGGTGTTTAAACGGGATGCCCAATTGTATGTGGGGGGTGTTTTAGGAGGTGTATAATCGTTGGACATTTTTTATGCTTAAGGATTTTTTGCATTGCAGTTGAACTTTGGAATTATATAATTATTTTTTAAGGGGTCCTGGGTGGCTGAGTCGAGGGTTTCTTAGATGATGTTGGTGATTGGGTTTTTTTGGGGGAGGGGAGTGTGGAGTGTAGTGAGACTCGAGGTGTTGGTTTTGATGTATTTTTGAGGGGGTTGGAGGGGGATTTTGGAGGATAGGGTAGGTTGGATTGGGTGAAATATAGTGGGGCGTTTTTGGTAAGTGGGGCTGGCAGGGCGCTTGGTACTGATTGGGAGTGGATTTTATCTTGGAGCAACTTTAAGATTGCTTTCATTAAAAATTTGACACATGTGGACGGATTTTAAAGATTGATTTTGTTGATGGATAGGTTAGAGCAATACGTAACATGGTGCTCGTTCATTCTTGATAATTCTTAGGGTGATAAGTTAGGCAAGGTTTCTTTTTATGAGTACAAATGAGTGTGATTTTCAAACGCGAAGAGATTGTTTTGAGTATTCAGTTGTCTGGTTGTCAGGTCTGATGAATCCAAAGCTTAGGACTTTTAACTTGTCAGTGTTCAGTATTAATGGTCAACCAATACATTCATTATTGATTTCTAGGTTGCTTAGTATGCTGTGGTCCATGTAAGAAAAGATAGTACATTCAGTGTAAAATTGTACATTAGCAATTGAGACTTTGTCATATATAGTCTGATATCTGCACTTCATCAGCTATGTATAACTTTACCGGACTGTGATGGAATCTTAGCAACTTCTGATTATGTTAAATGCTTTTATGTTGAGAAAACCATATATACAACCATCAACTGCTTGTAACGTATCATTATTAACTATCATTGTGTCATGCTATGTCTTTTATTTTCACCTTTATATTCTAGTACCTTTGTTGAAGTGTTTGCTGAGCAAACAGAATTCGTTAACATTTCCCATGTGTTTGGTAAAAGATATGTAGTGAGTAGTGTAATACTTTGGAAGTGTTTATACATCGATCTAGTGTATTCAAACCAAAGTACTTGTCTGTCCATTTGTCTGTAACTAATACAATGGTAAATATGAATCGATTTAAGTTATATAATAGAAAACTGAGGTGGTTTTCCAACCTATATATGAGATTTTATGCCTTGGGCGTTATGCCATGGATCCATCTTATTGAATGAAATGACAGATTTGTTTTAAGTTGTTTTGTAGTTTGGATCTACGAGTTTCTGAGGGCTTTATGTAACTGTGTGGGATAAAGTATAAGCATCTTGAAACAAAGTGTAACATGTTGGCCCTGCTGTGTTGAAGATGGGTCAGATTGTGGGGGTGACGATGATGATAATATGAGCTGCCTTTTTAGTTTCTTCTTTAGACAAAGAACTTTAGAAGGTGTGAATATGATAGAGGCTTAATTTTCTATTTGAAACTTGATTATTGAGACTGTTTTGTGATGATTTCTGAACTGCATTGGACTTTGATTGATGGTTTCATCTTTTGTTGCAGAAATCCAAAAACGGCTTTCATTTATCTGTGTGTGGCTGAGATATCAGTGCTGAGGAGGGAATGGTTGTGGGATTGTGCTTTGGGTGTGTGGGGGTTGAGTTGCTTTTATCCTTAAAGTAGGACATGAATTCATCTTGCTACTGAGAGAGCAGGGATGCGCTTCTTGTGACATCATAGATGCAGTATGTTGTTGGAGTGGTTTTTTTTGTGAGTCTAGGGGTATTGGGTAATATGCGAATTCTATTGGTATGGTGTGTATTTTTGATTGGATTGTGGAGCTAGGGGTTTTGCATGGATTCATAGATGGTTAGGTAGGAGAGATGGGTTGATGGGTGTGGGACAGGTTGTATATCTGGGTTGGCGGTTGGGTTTGCTGATCTTTGATTTAGGGGGGGAGGATTGTTGAATTGTGGTTGTATGTTTTGGGGTGGTGGGGGGTTGGGTTGTGGAGGGTTTTTGTCAGTGTATTTGACTGAACTTCTTGTGTTTGCAACTTCTTTTCATTCAACAATTGCTGAATCTCTTGTTGATGAAGAATTGTTTCAAGCATATATTTCATAATGTCCTTGATCATTGCATCTCTGAAGGATTGAGCATTGAATCTTGTATATTTATGAATACACTCTTTGAATTCTGAATTGAAAGCATTTTCAAACGTTGTTTTGAGTTTTGTCAAAGTAGTCTTGCAATCAGTTTTACAAGGTATTTCTTTGGTAAGTTGTTGTTCTAGTAAATCCATGTCTTGAGAGAATGTTCTTTTGAATATAGGTACTTGCCCAAAGTCTTGTAAAGAATATGTGAGAAACGTGAATTTTGACTGAAGTGCTTTAAGACTTGTCATGCATCCTCCTTTTGAAAGTCGTGTCTTCTCTTGAAGTCGTCGGATCTCTTGCTCTTGTGAAACCGAACACGAAGAAACCGTGTCTTTTGTTTCCATTGTATTGAATTTGTTGTGAATGAATTATAGATCTTAAGTAGATAAAGTGATTTGTTGTGGTTTGTTATTCGGAAAAAGAATCGTTATTAACGTTAAGGTACTTGATCTTACTTAACGATTAAAAAATAAAACTAGAATTAAGGACTAATGGTAAACAAATTAAACTAAACGGCTAAGTTTGAAAAAAAATGAAGCCTAAAGACTAATTTTGAAAATGTTTTAAAACTAAGGGCTAAATAGAGATATTATTTTAAAAACAAAGGTTAAAAGTATTAAAGAAAAGTAGTAAGGACTAACGGTGTAAACATGTTTGACTTTGAGGGTTAACAAACAACCAAAGGACGAGTGGTGAAATAGTGATGAAGTCCAGGGACTATAGTTGCCAAGTTCGAATTTTATTTAATAAAAATGTTTACTTCCCGCCAAAGAACTGTCTTCTTCGTTGAAATTTTATAAAAATGTAACGATTGTATATTTGATCTCGCGTAGTCGTGTGTTTATGATCGACCAAAACGAAACACACTACGATGATCTACGAAGGATCCCGATCGTAATGATATAAGTTAGAGGACCCGCGAACAGCCGAAACTCTAACCTGAAAAAACCCGAAACACCTCGAAACGAACTAGAAACGTGTATAATTCGCCTAAAGTTGAAACATATAGTTCGCCTGACTTGTTAAACGTATACTTCGCCTAACTTCAAACGTATACTTCGCCTAATGGTACTCGTATAGTTCGCCTGACTTGTTAAACGTATAATTCGCCTAAGTGTTCTTGTATACTTCGCCTAACAGTATTTGTATACTTCGCCTATAGACATGTATAATTCGCCTGCATACCAACAAATCGTACTTCTTGTCTTTTTGCAAAAACCACAAAACACAAACTGTCCTTGTAGGCGAGAAAGATGGATTTGTGTCTCCTTTGTTTTTCAAACCGTGTATAACAATAAAAAGACCCATAATAAGCTCGAGAAAGCTTGTTGTTTAACAGAAATAAGCCACAAACTAAAACACTAATAAGCTATTTGAAAAGTTGGTTTTGAAAGGTTGAAGCTTTTTGAAGTTTTATCTTAGTAAAAGACCTAAAAAATGAGAAAATAAGCCAACCCACAAAAAGCCTAAAGAAGCTTGTGAATAAGCTATGATACTACGAAATAACCTACAAAAACACGGTACTAAAAGGTTAAAAGTGTTCTCCTACAGGAAAGCTACTAGCTTTTTAAGAAAAGTAGAAAACCACAAGTAAGCTGTGACACTAATAAGCTTTAGTTAAGCTAGAATAGCAAGTTTGAAAGAAAGAAAAAAATGAAGAAACACTACTGTTAACAATACAAATTATTGGTAACACGATTTGAGCAATAAAAATAAAAAATGACAGTTGTATGAAAGAACAAACAAAATATAGCCCACGTAGCTGTTAAAAAATACGAATAGTTTAATATTGTTATCACAGAAGGCTAGTAAAGGTTTTTAAAAGAAAAAGTGAAACTTTTGAAGAAATAAGTTAACATCTAAATAAGCCGAACCTAAAATCTTAACAATAAGCTTGAAATAAGCTTAAAAACAACCACAAACGAAACCACTAAACCCACCCCCGGCTCATGATACCAATTGTTATCCCATATATAAACCACTTCACAACAATAAGCAATACCCAATAAGCAATAAGCTAGAAAAAGTAGAGAGAGAAACTAGAGAGAGAAACAAAGATGGAAGATTAGATTAGAGAGAAAGAGAGAATGGTGGGAGGTTACACACATGAAAGTGTAAAAAAGGGTAACCAACACCCTCAATGTATGGAGAGGGTCCTATTTATAGTCTCATACCCACATGAAGTGTATGGACTTCTCTTCTTGGGCCGGGCTTGACTTATCTTTTGCTTTGAGCCCGAAACATGGACAATATTAGATTACAATCCAAGCCCATTTAAACCGACTAGCTTATTACTTTACAAGACTTAATCTAAACAAAGACGACCGTAAACATTCTTGTTTGACTTATAGAAAATAAGGCTAACAGTTTTTACATTTTGTTATTATCAAAACGTTAAGAGGTCGAAAAATATAAATAACGTTTTTAGACATTATTTGTATTATCACAAGCCATAAGCTCGAACCAATAAGCCATAAACCGAATAAGCCTCAACCGAAACCACAAATGGGCCGAGAGCTATGACGAGCCCAAACGCAACCCGGTTGGGCCGAGCCCAAACCGAAACAACCCAAAACCAAATAAGCCATTACTAGCTTATTTTTAAGCAACCTTTCAAAATAAGCCTCAAATAAGCCCTTGACTAAAAATAAAATTTACCACCACAACCATAATATAAAAATGACCATTCCTTGTTTCTTTCTTTTTGTACCCGACGCAAGCAAACACCCCCTTTTATCATTCGTTTCATTTTAAAATTTTGATTTTCACGACGATCAACTTGTACAACTATCATTAGAACACCACGATAAACACAAAAGTACAACTTAAATAAAATTTAGAAAAACTTACAATCTTGATGTTCTTGGTTCGGTTTTTAACGTGAAAAAATAAATCCAAATCATTTTCTACAACCCGTAACTATCTAACACCAACCCACTATTGATTATTAACCCGTGTTCTTGCGAAATCTTCAAAAAATTTGTTTTTTCTTGTTCTTTGGGTGCTCGTCTAATTTAGAGAGAAAGAGGGGAGAGGTAAAATTTTTTTGTTTGATTTTGAAATGGTGTCAAATGCATGTTTTAGATTAGGAAAAGTTATACATGTACCATGATAGGACCAAAGGTGCTAAAAAAAGTGTCATCTTGTTCCCTCTTGTCTCATCTAACCGGCTAGAGCATCCAATGTGGCTCGGGATGTCTCGTTTTTGTGTCGGGTTCTCAAAAAACTCAAATCTCGCTAAATTAAAATGTTACCCGGGTTTAGTTAGTATTTTTATTGCATTTAAAATTACTTTTCCATTAACCTAGGTTATTTACACGACACTCTTTCAATTTAAATTCCTTCAAAAATTCATTTAAAACGTTACCGGTCGCGTTAGGACTAAAAACACGAATTTTTGTTTAAACTCAACCGAACCTTTCCCATCAATTTAAAAGTGTTTATCCTTCAAAAATACCACTTGACACTTTTGACTTGCCCAAAGTTTTCACTTTAACGACCGTTACAGTCTTTTACCGAATTCACGAAAAAGCCCGTTTTCTGATATCCTTAACTCACATCTCCACGATTCACGTATTTAGACCACGTTATTTTAAATTATGAATTTACTTAAACAATAAATCCATTAAACGCTCTTCCGAAGCTACATAGACCCATTCTCAATTTAACTGTCGTGCCGGTACGCGCTGCGTGACGATTTTCGCTAAACACGGTACCCGAAAAGCACTGAAAATCTCAAAACCACTCCAAAACAGAAAAACGAATCAAAAGAGATTCATTTACGAACTCAAGACTCTCTTCTCAATACCCGTTTAAACCGTAACCGCTTACACAAAATAGACAACCGAAGTTAACTTCACAGCTTTCTCCAAGAAAACTGAAAGACTTCGATATAAAATCATAATATTTTATAATACTTAACCCATGAAAAGTTACCGGTTATCACAATCTAACCCCCTTAAAGAAATTTTGCTCCGAAATTCAACTCATCTCATTAATCTTAACAACGACGGGATCATCCTATCCCTCCACATAACATACTGCTTTTCTACCGACCCAGTCTCCTCAAGCGAGGTCTCTTTTGATTCCTCCTTGAGACTTAGCTCTAAGGTTCAATCCTTACACTTCTCAAGGTTCACTCAGATCCGGTCCGCATAACACGGCTTTGGTCGGGCGCCTGGGTATGATCCAGACCTCGACATAACAACTAAAACTCTAACACTTTTGACATCGTCAAAATTTCTCACTTGTTCTAACCTGCATGATCAATACTACAAGGGTATATGCCTCACACACCATAACTCACGTTCTACTCATGCAAGTCAGTCTATGGTTCACTTACCATCATTTACTCAAACTCTCCCAAGTAAATCCTACTTGGTTGAAACTTAAGGCTCCACCTTTCTAGGAAGGCCAAGACATCACTCGAAATTTCACCATTTCTTAGAAAGAAAGTGGTTGGATTCCAATGTCACACCCCCAAATGGGGTCTCGTCCAAGTTAGCGTCCAGGGGCGTGACGTTATCGAATATCTCAAGTACAAAGCATAAAGAATGACCTCTAAGGGTACGTTTGGAAAGTAAACACTGTTGCATAAATTCAAAATATTAATAAGTTTTACATCGATCAAATTTAAAAGATTCAAAAGTTAAAATGCGGAAGCTTAGATAAGTTCAATAACGGTATTTAAAGACATAAATAAATTTCTGGTAAACCGGTCTTGGCAAATAGACTTCACATAAGTCAAGCAACGACATTCATGCTAAGCACCTGAGAAAAACATGCTTAAAACGTCAACATAAAGTTGGTGAATTAATAGGTTTAGTTCAAACGTAATTAATGTGAACCACAAGATTATCAAAATGTATGCGACAATTATAGGAGATACAACTTCACATAAAGAGGCATTTACGTTGCACTAAGCTCATGACACTGAAGCTAATACTGAAAGATAGCATGTACACTGCTATAAAAGGCTTGCCCTTCAGGTGTCCGACCAAAGACCACCTAACTAGTTTTGACATGACATATATCCGTTAATCCTTGGCAAACTTGGACTAGTAAGTGCTTCTTACCCGGATAGGGCTAATTAGTCCCAATAGATCTATTTATTCACTCGTGCTCACTTAACCAGCCAGTCAGTTAAAGGTGATTAACAGTTCATGATAATTCGGGCAATAGTGGTCTAAACGCTACTTAGGCTACACGTAAACGGGGAATTTCTCACGTATAGTACTTGTGTCCAGTTTTAAAAGCAAGCAATGTTTCTCACCCCAAGTTATAAAACAATTATTCAAAATAATTTAAAAGTGGGGCTATGAACTCACCTTGATTGGTGAATCAAAGAAGAATAGTCTAGAATAAAATCACATGATAGCGAACAACGGTTCGTAAAGACAAGCTATGAAACGAAGGTTTTGTTTAATATCGGAGTAGCGTAGAATCGGGAATAATGCATAAGGATTTACTAGTGTACTTTTATTGATATATTTCCAAAAATTAATGTTTGTGATCGCATAGTAAATAAAAAGATTTCATAAGTAAAACGAATAATTAATAATATATATTAATATTACATACATATATGTCTGAGTAAAAATATATATATATTATATATATATATATATATTGTTCGGCACTTTATTAAATTCCCATATATCTAGTTTTATCATGTGCGTTTTTTAATATTTAATAAGTATAATAATTTATAAAAATTTTGGCATGACCCGTTCGTGTTTACACGTTTTCCAAAGTCGTAGACTTTATTTAAAACCATTTTCAAATCACTTTCAATCCACTTTTCATAATTACAAACTATACGTCATCAAATCTCTTATTATTCGCAATGTCCAACGTTTAAAATGAGTTAAACGTATAGCGTCTAAGTCGTACATTATCAAATAAGCTATTAATGAGCTTATTCAATAAGCTACACCGTATCTTTACGCCTTGGTGTATTGTATTTATGTTGGGTCTTGGCCCGTTATGTCCAAAAATGTAGTTTTACTTACCCATATAGTCCGATAAGCAAAACATTAAATAATAAACACGCAACTTAATAATAAGCTATCAATAAGCTCACAATAAGCCACAATAAAATAAGTCGAACCACATAAGCTCAAGAATAAGCTTGTGGTGTTGGCCTTGTATGTGGGACGCGGCTAAAAGCTCAAGCAAAACATATTCGGGCTTATTTATTAAGCCGAATAAGTTTACCATTTGTCCCTTCAAAATAAGCTAACAAAATATAAGCCGAAACAAAATAAGCTAAACAAATATTTCTCCTTCCTTTTCTTTCTTGGGCCGAACCAAATATAAGCCCATTAAGCTCAAAATAATCAAATAAGCTTTTCCAAAAGCTTATTAACATAAGCAGAATATAAATAAGCTATAACATACCATTTTGATTACATAAAAATAACCACGATCACAAAACTATACTTTCCTTGTATTTTATTTTATTATTTTCGAACCATAAGCATAACCTTTTAAGGTTTATGTAGTTTTAAAATCTTCGTTTTTACAAAATAAGTTCTACAACTAGTAAGTATGCATCAAGATGATTATGAAAGTACAAGTTATGAAAAGATTTGAAGACTTACAAAGATTGAAGATTTTTAGAAGGATGAACAAGACTAAAACAACCCAAATGTTGTTTAACAATTACCTGGATGATACAAATGATCAAACCTGCACCAAATCTTCCAGAGTGTTTGATCAAAGATGAAAAGTTTATGGATTTATATATGTGTGTGTTTTTCGTGGCTAGGGAGAGCAAGAGAGAAAAAAGAAAACTCAAATGCTAAGTGTGTGTGTGATATGAATGAAAAATGAGATGTAATATGGTATATATGTGCAAGATTACTTCGCACACTAAAAGTGTGTAGTGTGTGTGTTGCGTGGGATAGCACAAAGAAAGAGAGGGGACCAAAATGATCTCCCAATCAAATTCAAGCTAGGACAAAACATGAGTTGTAACCTTGTCTTATTGTTTTTGAATTCAAATTGGCATCTTTGGTTCACATGGAATGTTTGGTTGGACGAACAAGACAATAAGGGGGGGACCAAATGGTTTTCAATATTTTAAGATGCAAGCGCTCCTTGTTTGATTTAATTTCCAAGCCTTTCATGCATATGCTCATAGTTTAAATAAATCACGATTCACGCAAGTAACAAAATAAATAACGGTATCACCGAAAATTATGAAATTTTAAATATTACTTTAAAATATAAAAACGCGGCTATTGCCAAAATACTACAACGTTAGGTGTCCCGGTTCGCTCCCGGAGACGACTCTCAGATAAATAGCGGGAAAACTTCCCGGTTGAACGTAAAAGTTAAACGAAACTTTAAAAATTCAAATTAGCAACCGGTAACGGCTAAATTAATGAACGGAAATTTTTGGGGTGTCACATCCAAGTTAATTCACTACAACTTTATCAAGTCGCCCGTGACCTCACGGTGTTCCTCTCAACTACTTAACCTTCTAGCGTAACAATAAAAGCGGACAACTTGAATATGTTTCAAGTTCACGAATGACACATGGTAACCGTGCTCGCAAGCACTGGGCATACCTATCTATCCAAGATAAAACAAGGTTACTACCCTTCATTACTCTTTCAAAATTTCCGTATAAATCATCCTTCTACCATAATAACTATGACTTCTACAAAAGTCAACTACCGACTGATACTAATCAGTTCACAACTATCATAAATTGACTACCTACTTAGATTCGACACTAACTGATGCTACTCAGTTTAGTGATATACACACATCCAAACCAATCTCATACCATCTACTGCTCCCTACGGTCTCTCTCCTGCTCTAAAGCAGTAACGCGATCTCTCGTCTCTCGTAGCTCATGCTGCAAAGCGGCCTGCTGTACTAACATGTCATAAATTAGTCTATGGTCATCATATCCTGCCCGTGACATATCTGCCATTCGGGTATCAACATGCCTTGCCCATGCCTCCAATGCCAGCACGAGCCTCCATAAAGCTCTAAACGTCACGGTAGTCCTCTCCTGCTCGCGCTCTAAACTCCTAAACCTGTACCTTTGTGAAAAGATCTCGTCTCTAACCACTCCTGACCTAGTGTACAGCTCTCTCACATCCCTATCAATATCCGTAAACAGAGTAGGTGGCAGCGCGTCCAAACATTGAGTGTGATCATGGAGTATGCTCCCATGAATCTCTAACTGTGATCAACGGAAATGGTGGCTGTTGGGGTAGCCACTGGTGAGGCTATAGGAGATGGAACTACAGGGGATGATGGTGAAACAGGCAAAGAACCAGACGACCACTCAGGAGATATTGGTGTCTGAACAGGTGCAACTGGTGGATAAACCAGAATATCAGTGTAGACTTTATCATCCTAGGGATCTACCCATGTAGTGAGTGTGGGCTGTCTAAACGCTGATACTCTATCTGCTCCTTGCTGCTCTGGTATAGACCTAGAGCTTTGACCTACCTCATATGTACTAGGTGCGATCTCCTCAATCGACTTAAGGGCAGGACGCCTAGCCACTTGTATCCAAGACCTAAAGGCTCGCTCGTGGCTGTATCCACAACCGAAACTGCTTGCTGCTGATCCTCAGGTGCAGCCTCCCCCTCCTCCTCTAAACTAAGTCCCTCACCCTCTAAACTACGACCCTCGTCATCTGAACCATGACCCTTATCATCTAATCTCTCTCCCTTATCATCCATATCCGAACTCTTATCCTCCTCAATATCCTCATCCCCTAACTCGTACCCCTCACTATCAGTATCTAATATGAGCTCAGACGTACCCTGGTACCTCTTCCATACTAGAAGAGCCAGAGACAATGATGATGATGGTGACTCGTAAGAGGATCTATACCTCTTACGGAAAGCTGAACCCGACAAAGCCATCACCTCTGTCACTCTGGCTGAATGACCAGGAGACATGTCGGGCTGGACACGCACGGTCATACGCGTTGTCCTACGGTGAAATGAAGCACGGGTAGGTGTAGGGGTAGGTGAAACATGAGTGAGTAGATGATCGGGTGATAGTGGTGCGGTGGAATCTAACGAAGCAGATGAATGGGATGAATCAGTCCTAGTACCTGACGGCTCAACAGCCTCAAACTCCTCAACCATAAGGGGCACTCTAGAACCTAACGACTGTAACTCCTCTGCCTCAGCGGGTGCCTCCTCTGGCTCTGACTCAGTATCAACTAACCGGGCCTGCCTAACCGCCACATAGGGGTCATCAGGTAAAGGAACGGACACTCGAGAGCTTTGAGCTCCGTCAGTCTGGGTGATAGACTCTGAATTAACATAATCTGGGGTAGACATGACATGTGATAACACGGTAAAGGGGTATAAGTATCTTATAAAATTATCGTTACTCAAATTACCAGCATCATAATGCCTTACATCTATATATATAATCAATATAACATTTGAAATTAGGTGTTCGTAACTGTATATACGTGTATATATATATATATGTATATATATATGTATATATATATATGTATATATATATATGTATATATATATATGTATATATATATATGTATATATATATATGTATATATATATATATATATATTCGCTTATATATATATAACAAATATACCCAAGAGGTACGAACGACAAACAAGCACCATCATGGTTCTACACAGAATAAGCACTTCAGGGCATCATACATACCTTGACATATCCACTAAGGGCACACCCTTAATCAGCATCGCTATCAATCGATCATACCTACCAAGGCTCTAGGGCATTATACACTACATGTCATAACTACCCAATACACATCCACAACTAACGTCGCTACCCGCGACATATCTACCTAGGCTTCTAAGGCATCATGCAATAAGGCATCATGGCAAGCACTAGGCAATCAACAACACTTTAAATCCCAACACTCGCAAGTGTTCTCATATCACATCACTACACGAAAGTACGTATTACCCAATACATACACTCGAGGTCAACTCATTTACAGGTGGTCTTACCATTTACACGTCCCTCTCTTCCTCTAACATAGCTTAAGAAAACTACCCTCATCATTTCACATCCCTTTGTAAATTAAGCATAGTTGATCAGGCCATGCATAATTTAGGAGATACTATGAATTGCTCGGGCTAATTGACTTTCGCCATGTTTGAGGTTTTATGAAAACTCTAGTTTGGTTATAGTTGCGTTTTTACAAAATTTCCTTTTTATAAAAACCAGCATTCTCTATAACCTGGCTCTGATACCAATCTGTCACACCCCGTCAGCGGCGGAAACACGAGAATGCAACACAATGATTCACATTGCACAAGATACAAGATCATATCGTGCATTATTACAAAAGTTTATTTACAAAAGTTTACAATTTCACAACCTTGGAAAAAATCAAACAGTTATCTTTCAATAAACTCCCAAATGTACTTATCCTTTGGTCCCAGTTACTCCTCATTTACCTTTGCTAACAACACACCTGAAAATGATACTCGAAAAACGTCAACAATAATGTTGGTGAGCTCGTAGGTTTGACCTTAAACCCAGTTGTTGTGCCAATATCTCAAAATAGTGGACAATAGTGCAATATGATAGTGAATATATGCAAATCACCCATGACTTCCCATCCTCGCTAATCATGTAACATGACCTGGCATTCCCGCTAGTCGATCACCATGCCCAAGCATCCCCGCTATTCATGAAAACAGCATATACCAACGCTCTTGGAGTCGCAACTCCTATATGTCACTTACGTACCTAAAGGGCAGCACTATATTAGGGCAGGACCACACTAGACTGACATTTCCTTGCCAATCACCTTGCATGCCAAACACAGTCCACGCAAGTAGTAAATCACAACCATTGAACATGCAAACACAGTACAGCAAGTAAAATTATTATACTTATAATTCACCTAAGCACTCATTAGCACATAATTGTCCCAAAAAGAAAACCACATTTCGCACAGTTTAGAAAAATAGTTCAAAACACATTTGAGTATCATTTTCCCCCAATGGAAAAACAGTAAAAAAATAGTTACGAGAATCACCTAACAGAAGAACCTAACCGCACATTATACCTCTACTCAACGAACCAAAAACAATAGTCTACAACGCACGTACCTGGCCACGACCTAACATTTATTTTTACCTCATAAATATTTGTACAAAATTATCTTATTGCACAAACGTTCGTCTTTTTTGTGCAAGAAATGTTCGTCTTTTACTCACACAAAATCCTCATTCTTTTACAAAATCCTTATCCTTAATTCCAAACTCTTACTCTTATTGCCAAATCTTTATCCTCATTTCAAAACCTTTATCCAAAAACATGGTTGTGTGGTAATTACGCAAAAAGACTCAATGCACTTGGGCTAGTGCAACATCACACAAACTACTTAAAACATACCCAAATTAACTTAAAACGAACTAACTGACTAAACGGTCCAAGAGAATCCGACGAGAAGTAAGCGAAAGTTCAAAGATCGAAATTAAACGAATAGATATTTCGAAGCGTTAAGGTACATATATATATATATATAATGATAATAATAAAATAATAATATTTAATTACTTTCGTCTCTTTATCGGGCTTAACGGGGTAAGTATAAAATCTTTATTATCTTTGGATGTCCATGTTCAATTGTTTACCCTTAACTCTAAATATTTACAAAACACCCCTTTTTGTCCTTTAGTCGAGTTGACATAAAATAATTATTCCACTAATTTCCAAAAATTCCGACAAAATGCCAAAAAGTTCATACTTTTAACGCGTTTATCCAAACGTGACCAAAAATTGTCCGCTTTAAGTCCTTTTCCACTTCCGTAAGTATTTTAATCCATTCATTCGTTTTAATATTCCATTTATCAAATTTTCTTTTATTGGGCCCGAAAGCCAAATGTTAGTCCTTTGACCTTTATAAGTCCATCTGGCCACTTTTGAAATCCAATTTTGAGTCCAAAAATCCATTATTCACATATTTAAGCCCAACCCAAAACCAAAGTCCAAGTTATATAAAAGTCCAAATCGTAAACCGAAGCCAATATGCCACATCAAATGGGCCGAAGCCCAAATAACCATAAGCCCAATATATAAGCCGAAACCCATTAAACCATAAGCCCAATATATAAGCCGAAACCCATTAAACCATAAACCCAATATATAAGCCGAAAACCATTAAGTTATAAGCCCCAAATATAAGCCGAAACCGAATAGCTATAAGCCCAAAATTTAAGTCGAAACCAAATAGCTATAAGCTCAAAATATATATACCGAAACCACAATAATCCATAAGCTCGAGCCAAATATAAGCCAAAAATAATCATAAGCTTGAACAAATAAGCCATAATCTCAATATATATGTCGAACTCGAATAAGCCGAAATCAAAATAAGCTATAAACTCAAATAAGCTAAACCAAATGAGCTGACAAGCTGAGATATATGTCAAAACCATAACAAGCCATAAGCTTGAACCAATAAGCCATAAACCGAATAAGCCTCAACCGAAACCAAAAATGGATCGAGAGCTATAACAAGCCCAAACTCAACCCGGTTGGGCCGAGCCCAAACCGAAACAACCCAAAACCAAATAACCAATTACTAGCTTATTTTTAAGCAACCTTTCAAAATAAGCCTCATATAAGCCCTTGACTAAAAATAAAATTTACCACCACAACCATAATCTAAAAATGACCATTCCTTGTTTCTTTCTTTTTGTACCCGACGCAAGTAAACACCCCCTTTTATCATTCGTTTCGTTTTAAAATTTTGATTTTCACGACGATCAACTTGTACAACTATCATTAGAACACCACGATAAACATAAAAGTACAACTTTAATAAAATTTAGAAAAATTTACAATCTTGATGTTCTTGGTTTGGTTTTTGACGCGAAGAAATAAACCCAAATCGTTTTCTATAACCCGTAACTATCTAACACCAACCCACTATTGATTATTATCCTGTGTTTTTGCTAAATCTTCAAAAATTTTGTGTTTTCTTGTTCTTTGGGTGCTCGTCTGATTTAGAGAGAAAGAGGGGAGAGATAAAAAAAAATTGTTTGATTTTGAAATGGTGTCAAATGCATGTTTTAGATTAGGACAAGTTATACATGTACCATGCTAGGACCAAAGGTGCAAAAAAAGTGCCATCATGTTCCCTCTTGTCTCATCTAACCGGCTAGAGCATCCAAAGTGGCTCGGGATGTCTCGTTTTTATGTCGGGTTCTCAAAAAACTCAAATCTCGCTAAATTAAAATGTTACCCGGGTTTAGTTAGTATTTTTATTGCGTTTAAAATCACTTTTCCATTAACCTAGGTTATTTACACGACACTCTTTCAATTTAAATTCCTTCAAAAATTCATTTAAAACGTTACCGGTCGCGTCAGGACCAAAAACACGAATTTTTGTTTAAACTCAACCGAACCTTTCCCATCAATTTAAAAGTGTTTTATCCTTCAAAAATACCACTTGACACTTTTGACTTGCCCAAAGTTTTCACTTTAATGACCGTTACATTCTTTTACCGAATTTCACAAAAAAGCCTGTTATCTGATATCCTTAACTCACATATCCACGATTCACGTATTTAGACCATGTTATTTTAAATTATGAATTTAATTAAACAATAAATCTATTAAATGCTCTTCCAAAGCTACTTAGACCCATTCTTAATTTAACTGTCGTGCCGGTACGCGTTGTGTGACGATTTTCGCTAAACACGGGAAAACTTCCCGGAAAGCACTCAAAATCTCAAAACCACTCCAAAACAGAAAAACGAATCAAAAAAGATTCATTTACAAACTCAAGACTCTCTTCTTAATACCCGGTTAAACCGTAACCGCTTACACAAAATAGACAACCGAAGTTAACTTCACAGCTTTCTCCAAGAAAACTGAAAGACTCCGATATAAAATCATAATATTTTATAATACTTAACCCAGGAAAAGTTACCGGTTATCACATATGCTCCAGTGGCACATATCAATACCATACGACTGCTAATTGCTATGGCATCGATTCACAGTCTGATTATTCATCAGATGGACGTGAAGACAACTTTCTTGAATGGTGAATTGGATGAGGAGGTTCATATGAACTGTAACCTTTGCCCCTTTTGTGTTCTGAATATTTCATTTTTAGTCCATTGACTATTTGGCGTTTGTCAGTTTATTCAGATTTTTGTACCGTGTTGACGGTGGTGATTTTATAAGAATTGTGATAATTTATGGTTTATTGTGAATAATAGTCCTTTTTAGAGGTTATTATTATGTTAGTTAAGTTCCGGGTGGTTGACTCGTGAAATTTGAGAAATGTCGAAAAACGAGTCCCGACACGCCCGTTAATGTCCAAATAAGTTTTGAATGGTTTAAAGTGTAAATATGTCGTGTAAATACTCTAGGTTAATGGAAAAGTATTTTTAAGGTGAATAAAAATGCTAATTATCTTTGGGGAATAATTTACGGTTAAGTTTTATGAGCTTTTAAGTGATCCCAACACGAAAAGAAGTTCCCGAGACCCCCTAGGATGCCTTGGATGAATTTGGTACCACAAGGGAACCACAAGTCCCTTTTCTAGGAACCTTGTCCCATTCATGCATCCTTACATGTCTCATTTGATTTCAAAAGCACTTATAGTTACAAAAAACACACAAAAATCATTTTGTCTCTCCTCTCCTTCTCTTCTTGCGTCCGAAATAAGCCACCAAACAAACCCTATATATTTTTCAACTTTGATCAAGATCATGGTGATATAGAGTACTTCCAGGTTGATTCTAATAGTCGGGTATCCGTTTAAACAACGTTTGGGTTGTCCGGTTCGTGTCAAAATCTACATTTTTGAAGATTTTCTTGTAAGTTTCTAAATTTAAATTTCGTTTGTTCTTTTGGGTTTATATTGATGCATAGATGTTAGTTGTACAAGTTGATCGTCATAAAAATCGATTTTTGGAAACGAAACAGACATATAGGGTGCGTTTGGGGTTCGAATAAAATGAAACAAGGATAAGGTTTTGTTAGTTTTGGTATTGTGGTCATGATGGTTGAATAACATATGATGCTAAATAGCTTATTTTGAATAATAGCTTGTATAGTTTATTTTGTGGGCTTTTCGTGACTTATTTTGAGCTTATATGCTCACATCATATTTTTGAATCACAAGGGAAGTGATTCTGATTATTTTTGTGGTATGACGTATGTTCGTGGACTATTTTTATAGCTTATGGTGTTAACCATATACTATACGTAGTGTACTAGCTTATTTTTGAGCTTACGGACTTGATTTTTGGAGCTCTTAGGCTCACCGCCCATTAGGCACAAATAAGTTGTGGCTTATTTGATGGCTTATTATGGTCCGGGTTATTTTTTACTTATTAGTATGAGCTTATGTATATAAATGGACCTTAGTTTTGGGTTTAGAATGTGTTTTGGACTTATAAATACCTTAATGGACCCTTGTTGGACCTTAAAGCCCAATAAGTGATATTTAGTCATTTTAAGAGTTTTTGACGGATTTTTGAAAGTGAAATGTATTTACGAAGTGATATTGAACGTTATTTTGGGAAAAACGTTTTAGTAAACGTTAAATATTTAGATTTTTGGAATTTTATCGAAAAGTGTTGAAATGGTGAAAAGTGTTGAAATTAAGGTTTAAAACTTTGGAAAACATTATATAAGCGTACGGGTCATGTCGAAATTTCGTAAAAAGTTTATACTTAGAAAATTTTACTTAAGAACATGATTTTGGTTTTAAATAATAAAATATTATTTTATTATTTTATTTATTTAATAAATTCACTAAAAGACGAAAAATATAGTTTTTCTCGAAACTTCTCTAGTATGTTTAGTATGAATAAACTTTTCGTTTTCAATCATATTATGATTATTTTATGGTAACCAAGAGTACCGAGTGGACTTGTCGAGATATATTTATAATTATTTATTATAAATATTTACTTATATTACTTATCTATTTTCTTTAAATAATATAAGTATGTATCGTTGAGATATCGGATTGATAAGATATTTTGGGATGAGACGTCAACCATCACACCACTAAATTGTTATGGGTAATTGTACAACGTATCTAGCCTCTATGCATCAAACGTGAAGACTGTTTTGGAAATAAATGATTTAATGGGACATTGACTGGACTAAGTCGTGTGCGGACGTCATTGCATTTGCTTGTGTGATTAATATTTGGTTGCTTAAGACTTGCTTGAGGTGAGTTCTCGTAGCCCTATTTTTCTACTGTTTTTCCGTTGGGGGAAAATGATACTCAAACGTGTTTTGAACTGTTTTAAAATTGAACTGTGCGAAACATGATTTTGTTTTTAGGAAAATTATGTGCTTATGATTGCTATGTGAATATATGTGATGTGATTTTACTTTCATGTACTGTGTTTGGCATGCAAGGGTTGTGATTTTACTTGCATGTTCAGTGTTTGGCATGCAAGGGTTGTGATTTTACTTGCGTGTACTGTGTTTCACACGGCAAGGGTTGTGGTCCTGCCTTAATATAGTGCTCCACCTGGTAGGCCCTTTAGGGTGCGTAATGTGAAATAATTGCTACCTGAATAGAGGGGATGCTTGGGCAGGGTTATGAGTAGCGGGTTGGGTAGGGTTGGGTTTACATGATTAGCGAGGATGCTAGGTCATGGGTGATTCTCATATATTCACTATCATATTGCACTATTGTCCATTGTTTTGAGATATTGGCACAGCTTTTGGGTTTAAGGTTAAACCTACGAGCTCACCAACATTATTGTTGACGTTTTCGAGTATCATTTTTAGGTGAAGTGAAAGATAAATAGGTTGGTGATATGTGATAGCAGACTTAGGAGTATCCATCGTGGATTTTTCATGTGAAGCCTTGCTTGTTTATCTGTTTGGTTCTTAGTATTTGGAAGTTTTTGTTTAAATTTGGATTTGGACCCATATGTAGGCATTTGGAATTTGTAAGAGATTTTGGATTTGGTTATGATTTGGGACATCACTCGAGGTTTGTTCAAGGTTGATGGTCTTCATAACACTTGAAGTTTATGCATTGTAGTTTTCTCTATTTTGTATCTTGTGTTATGATTGATCATTTTGTTGCATTCCCGAGTTTCCTCCATTTTTAAGGTGTGACAGATTGGTAATCAGAGCCAAGGTTATAGAGAACTAGGTGGATTGGCCTAGACTATAACTTAAGATCCGTCATTTAGTTGCGTATAGGATCTATGTGCGTGGTGTTTCGCTTTTGCATGCTTTCGCGTGTTCGCGGTTTGGTGCTTTAGTTATGTCAGTTATTGAGATGTGTGAGCTCAATACTAAGTACGACTAGGAAAGGATGCGGATATAAATACGGTGGTCAACGTGGTTATAAAAGTATCACAACTTACTCGTACTTAGTAATACTGTTCACATAAATTGATGTTGACACCATAAGGGGGTATTATGTGTATAATTATATATATAGTAAGATATTCTATATATATGTTAGTCTTCCTACCAACCTAACGTTGCCTATGTTCTCCTTTATGAAGATAATGCTGCCAAGGATGAGGACCCGAAGTGTTGGCCGGCCTGTTGCCGAATCACGAAGAGGGGGAATGGGTGAACGGGTTAATAGAGGTGGGAGGGGTAGAGGACCTTAGGGAGGTAATGATGAGCGTGTTGATGAATTGAATGGTCAAGGGAATGACCAGGGGTTGGGAGCTAATGGGAATGTAGAGGGATCAATGGGAAGTAGAGGAGTTATGAGGGTGTAGGGATGGCCCCGAATTCTAGACAATAATTGCCCAACTAGTGTTGAAACCTTAATCTGCCATTTTAGTCAGGTTGGGAACCAATGGTAATCTAATGTGGAAACTCAATATGGTAATATGGTTATTGAGAATGTTCAGGAGAACGGTTAGGATTGTGTTAGTGAATGGCAACGGGTTAGTTGTTTTATAAGGAGCTTCTTAGCTTGTATTTCCCTCCAGTAATATGATGTTAAGGGTGGTGTTGTAGTTTCTTACTCGATGGATTGAGAAAATGGAGTTCCGGGGGTTTTGCATGTTTCTGAGTGGTGTTGTATTGACCAATAAGTAAAATACTCTACTGGTTCATTTTATGGTAAGGCCTTTATAGTGTAGAACATCTCATATCCCGCTCGCTAAGCCGGGTAGTTGTTGGTAGGTATGTCATGGAATGACTTTAAGTTTTGATGATAGAAGTGTTTTTTGTCCTTGTCATGAGATGCAAAATGTTGGATACTGGGTTTTTTTTTTTGGGGGTGGAATCCACGCCATGTTGCGGGCTGGCCTTGGGACTTGGCCGGGTTTGTTGTTTTTACTGTTAGGTTTCATGGTTGGATAGGTTAGTTCCACATTTAGTGACTATTGTATGTAGGAAGATTTAGTGATACGTGTATGGCCATTGCTCCATGATTGTGGGCTGGTGGCAGTATTGGAGCTAAAGACTATGCAATAGGCTGTGTCAAGTTTTTCTAGGTTCGCACTGACCATATGAGGCTATTAGAATTGATCATTAAGATAGGATTGAGAAAAGAGGAAATGTGGGGGGAAACCTAGCAAGGATAGAATGGTAGGGGTGATACATAGAGGAGTAGGACTAGAAATGATTTTTCTACTAACCGAAAACCTGTAGAAGGTGAATTACGGGTGATTGGCCCATGTGTTCCACCTTCAGCTTATTCCATGCACCGGGAGGGCCTTGTCGCACTGAATTCTATTGTAATAGTCCAAGTCATCTTGCAAGGGATTATAGAGTTGTGCCTAGGAATGTGAACTCGGTAAATGTAAGGAACCCAGCACCTTCTCGTGGAGCATGCTATGAATGTGAGAGTACCGACCATCTCAAACCGGCATGTCCTAGATTGAATAGAGCACAAGAACCAGGAGGAAACCGTTAAAACCAAGTTGTTGCTAATAATAGGGGCCAAGGTCATAGAAACCAAGGGAAAGAAGCTAGGGGTAGGGCATTCATGTTAGGAGCAGAGGTAGGAGCCCCACAAGATCGAATCATTGTGACGGGTTCTGTTTTCTTTGGAAAAATCCTTTTGCCATACCCATATTTCACTCTGGTGTTGACTATAGTTTTGTTTCCACTACTTGTATACTTCTGTTAGGCATAGAGCCCAGTGAAATAGGTTTCACATATGAGATTGAGATAGCTAGCGGGCAACTAGTAGAGATTGATAAGGTTATTAAGGGTTGCAAACTAGAAATCAAGGGTCATGTCTTTGACATCGATTTGATACCATTCGGGCATGGGAGTTTTGATGTGATTATAGGTATGGATTGGTTGTCTAATCATAAAGGCCGCCCCTCTCCCCTCCCCTACTTCCCCCCTCTCTGCCTCTCTCACCCGCCTTCTTACCCCCCTTTTTCTTCCTCTTGCTGAAGTAACTTGTCATGAGAAAGTAGCGAGGATACCATTACTAGATGGCAAGGTGCTTAGAGTATTAAGAGAAAGACAGGAAGAGAAAGCGAGACTTTTGATGAGTGCTAAGGCTAGTGATAAGAAAAAAGAAGAGATTGTTGTAGTTATATATTTTTCTCGAGGTGTTTCCAGACGATTTATCAGGATTCCACCTCTCCGGTAAATTGAGTTCCGGACTGAATTAATCTCTAGAGCTGTACTGATTGCAAAGTCTCCCTATCGTTTGGCACCTTATGAATTGGAAGAGATGTCAGGACAACTCAAGGAACTCTAGGACAAAGGTTTCATTCGACCAAGATATCGCTTCTTCCCCCCCCCCCCCCCCCCCCCACCCTCGGGAACTGCACGGTGTTGTTCGTGAAAAAGATGGTTGCGTTCTTTTTGGATGTGTATTGATTTGAGATCGAACATGTTAACTGTTAAGATGCCATTTCAAGGTTCACTAGATGAGATCTATTTGAAAAACTGCAAGGGTCGTAGTTTTTCTCAAAGATAGACCTTAGGTCTGGATACCATCAGCTGAGAGTTCATGAGGATGACATCCCAAAGACTGCATTTAGAACTCATTATAGACATTTTGAGTTCACATTAATGCCCTTTGGTCAAACTAACGCACCAGCGATATTCATAGATTTGATGAATAGAGTTTGTAGACCTTATCTTGATAAGTTTGTGATAGTGTTTATAGACGATATCCTAATCTACTCTAAGACTCGAGAGGAGCATGTAGAACACTTAAGGTTAGTCTTGGAACTACTTAGGAAGGAGAAACTGTATGCTAAGTTTTCTAAGTGTGAATTCTGGCTAAGAGAAGTGCAGTTTCTTAGGCATGTGATAAATGGTAATGAGATTCATGTAGACCCTAGTAAGATTGGAGCTGTTAAGAATCAGAAAGCCCTTAGAACTCCGTTTGAGGTTCATTCATTCTTAGGATTGGCTGGATATTACCGTAGCTTCATTGAGAACTTCTCTAAGATAGCTAAGTCTATTACTATCTTGACTTAGAAATATAAGGCTTTCGATTGGGGTGAGGAACAAGAATTGACATTTCAAACTTTGCAGGACAAGTTGTGTAATGCACTTGTTCTAGCTCTCCTCGATGGACCGAAAGATTTTGTAGTATATTGTGATGCGTCCGGGTTAGGACTAGGCTGCGTGTTGATGCAAAGAGGTAAAGTGATAGCATATGCGTCTAGGCAGTTAAAAATTCATGAAAAGAATTATATGACCCATGATTTAGAATTAAGAGCAGTTGTGTTTGCCTTTAAGATTTGGAGACATTATCTGTATGGGAAAAAGTATGTCATCTATATAGATTATAAGAGTCTTCAGCATATCTTTATTCAGAAAGAGATGAATATGCGACAGCGTCACTGGATAGAGTTGTTTAGTGATTATGATTGTGAGATTCGTTACCATCCTGGTAAGGCAAATGTGGTGGCTAATGCAACTATGTAGGGAAGGAATGAGTAAAGCATAGTGAGTTAGTGTTACCGAATATGACCCTTCAGTCGAGTATCTAGGATAGGATACTGGCGGCTCAGAAGGAGGCTGTAGATGAGTTTGTAGGATTGCAGAAAGGTTTGGATGGGACTTTGTACTACCTGGATTGAATATGGGTGCCTTTGAAGGGTGATGTGAGGACCCTGATAATGGATGAAGCCCATAAGTCAAAGTACTCTATACACCCAGGAGCTGATAAGATGTATTATGACCTTAAAGATAGGTATTGGTAGTCGGGTATGAAGAAGCACATAGCTATGTATGTTAGTAAGTGTTTGAAGGTTAAGGCTAAGCATCAAAGGCTATCCGGCTTGCTCCAGCAACCTGAGATTCCTGAATGAAAATAGGAAGGAATAGCTATGGATTTTGTAACTAAGTTGCCTAGATAGTAGTGGGCATGACACAATCTAGGTCATTATGGACCGATTGACTAAGTTTGCTCATTTTCTATCTATGCGTGAGGATTATAAGATGGATAGATCGGCTAGATTATATTTGAATGAGATAGCTGCTAGACATGGTGTGCATATCTTAATCATATCGGATCGTGATAGTCATTTCATATCAACGATTTGGCAGTCATTGCAAGAGGCATTGGGAACCCGTTTAGACATGAGTACAGCTTACCACCCTCAGACTGATGGTCAGAGTGAGCGTACTATTCAGACTTTGGAAGACATGCTTAGAGCGTGCGTTATGGACTTCGGAGGAAGTTGGGATGTTCATCTTCTGTTGGTTGAGTTTTCGTATAACAATAGTGATCATTCGAGTGTGAGATGTGCTCCGTTTGAAGCATTGTATGGTAGAAAGTATCGTTCGCTAATAAGTGTGCTGAGATTGGAGAAGGTCAGTAGATAGGACCTGAGTTAGTGCAAGAGACTACTGAGAAGATCTAGCAGATTAAGGATAGACTTAAGGCTGCGCGTGATCTTCAGAAAAGTTATGCTGACAAAAGGAGGATGCCTTTTAGTGTTTTGTGTAGGGACTATGTTTTGCTCCAAAGTGCCCGCTGGTAAGGTGTGGTACGCTTTGGGAAGAAAGGGAAAACTAGCACCTAGATTTGTTGGACCTTTTGAGATTATTAAAAAAGTAGGCCTCGTAGCCTACAGGTTAGATTTGCCTGAGGAGTTAGATGGTGTTTATGACACGTTCTACGTGTCGAACCGTAAGAAGTGTTTGGCTGATCCAACACTGCTTGTGCACTTGGTTGAGATCCAGTTGATGCAAGTTAAATTTTGTAGAAGAGCCTGTGGAAATTTTGGAAAGACGAGTTCAGAAGCTGAAGCGTAGTAGGATTGACTTCACAGGTTTGGTGGAATTCGAAACGTGGTCCTGAATTCACGTGGGAACGTAAAGATCAGATGAAACTTAAGTACCCGCATTTGTTTAGTGATGTTAGTAGTTGAATTTTGGAATCGAAATCCTTTTAGGAGGGGGGGGGGGTAGAAAGTAACCTTTGCCCCTTTTGTGTTATGAATATTTCATTTTTAGTCCTTTGACTATTTGACGTTTGTCAGTTTATTCAGATTTTTGTATCGTGTTGACGGTGGTGATTTTATGAGAATTGTGGTAATTTATGGTTTATTGTGAATAATAGTCCTTTTTAGAGGTTATTATTATGTTAGTTAAGTTCCGGGTGGTTGACCCGTGAAATTTGAGAAATGCTGAAAAACGAGTCCTGGCACGTCCGTTAATGTCCAAATGAGTTTTGAAGGGTTTAAAGTGTAAATATGTCGTGTAAATACTTACGGTTAAGTGGAAAAAGTATTTTTATGGTGAATAAAAATGCTAATTAACTTTGGGGAATAATTTACGGTTAAGTTTTACGAGCTTTTAAGTGATCCCGACACGAAAAGAAGTTCCCGAGACCCCTTAGGATGCCTTGGACGAATTTGGTACCACAAGGGAACCACAAGGCCCTTTTCTAGGAACCTTGTCCCATTCATGCATCCTTACATGTCTCATTTGATTTCAAAAAGCACTCATAGTTACAAAAAAACACACAAAAATCATTTTGTATCTCCTTTCCTTCTCTTCTTGCGTCCGAAGTAGGCCACCAAACAAACCCTTATATTTTTCAACATTGATCAAGATCATGGTGATATAGAGTACTTCCGGGTTAATTCTAATAGTCAGGTATCCATTTAAACAACGTTTGGGTTGTTTGGTTCGTGTCAAAATTTACATTTTTTAAGATTTTCTTGTAAGTTTCCAAATTTAAATTTCGTTTGTCCTTTTTGGTTTATATGGATGCATAGATGTTAGTTGTACAAGTTGATCGTCATAAAAATCTATTTTTGGAAACGAAACGAACATATAGGGTGCGTTTGGGGTTCGAATAAAATGAAACAAGGATAAGGTTTTGTTAGTTTTGGTATTGTGGTCATGATGGTTGAATAACATATGTTGCTAAATAGTTTATTTTGAATAATAGCTTGTATAGCTTATTTTGTAGGCTTTTCGTGACTTATTTTGAGCTTATATGCTCACGTCTTATTTCAAATTCACAAGGGAAGTGATTTTGATTATTTTCATGGTATGGCGTATGTTCGTGGACTATTTTTATAGCTTATGGTGTTAACCAAATACTATGTGTAGCATGCTAGCTTATTTTTAAGCTTATGGATTTGATTTTTGGTGCTTTTGGGCTCGCGGCCTATTAAGCACAAATAAGCCGTGGCTTATTTGATGGCTTATTGTGGTCCGGGTTATTTTCTACATATTAGTATGAGCTTATGTATATAAATGGACCTTAGTTTTAGGTTTAGAACGTATTTTGAACTTATAAATACCTTAATGGACTCTTGTTGGGCCTTAAAGCCCAAGAAACGATATTTAGTCATTTTAAGTGTTTTTGAAGGATTTTTGAAAGTAAAATGTATTTACGAAGTGATATTGAACGCTATTTTAGGAAAAACGTTTTAGAAAATGTTAAAGATTGAGATTTTTGAAATTTTGTCGAAAAGTGTCGAAATGGTAAAAAGTGTTGAAATTAAGGTTTAAAACCTTGGAAAACGTTATATAAGCGTACGGGTCATGTCGAAATTTCGTAAAAAGTTTATAATTAGAAAATTTTACTTAAGAACATGATTTTGGTTTTAAATTATAAAATATTATTTTATTATTTTATTTATTTAATAAGTTCACTAAAAGACGAAAAATATGAATTTCTCGAAAGTTCTGTAATATGTTTAATATGAATAAACGTTTCATTTTCAACCATATTATGATTATTTTATGGTAACTAAGGGTACCGAGTGGACTTATCGAGATATATTTATAATTATTTGTTATAAATATTTACTTATATTACTTATCTATTTTCTTTAAATAGTATAAGTATGTATCGTTGAGATATCGTATTGATAAGATATTTTGGGATGAGACGTCAACCATCACACCACTAAATTATTATGGGTAATTATACAACGCATCTAGCCTCTATGCATCGAACGTGAAGACTGTTTTAGAAATAAATGATTTAATGGAAAATTAACTAGACTAGGTCGTGTGTGGACGTCGTTGCATTTGCTTGTGTGATTAAGATTTGGTTGCTTAAGACTTGCTTGAGATGAGTTCTCGTAGCCCTATTTTTCTACTGTTTTTCTGTTGAGGAAAAATGATACTCAAATGTGTTTTGAACTGTTTTGAAATTGAACTGTGCGAAACGTGGTTTTGTTTTTGGGACAATTATGTGCTTATGATTGCTATGTGAATATATGTTATGTGATTTTACTTACATGTATTGTGTTTGGAATGCAAGGGTTGTGATTTTACTTGCATGTACTGTGTTTGGCATGAAAGGGTTGTGATTTTACTTGCGTGTACTGTGTTTGGCACGGCAAGGGTTGTAGTCCCGCCCTAATATAGTGCTCTAGCTGGCAGGCCCTTTAGGTGCGTAAGTGACATATTTTGCTACCTGACTAGCGGGGATGCTAGGTCGGGTTTACATGATTAGCGAGGATGCTAAGTCATGGGTGATTCTCATATATTCACTATCATAATGCACTATTGTCCACTGTTTTGAGATATTGGCATAGCTTTTGGGTTTAAGGTCAAACCTACAAGCTCACCAACATTATTGTTGACATTTTCGAGTATCATTTTTAGGTGAAGTGAAATATGAATAGGTTGGTGATATGTGATAGCAGGCTTAGGAGTATCCCGTGTGGATTTTTCATGTGAAGCCTTGCTTGTCTATTTGTTTAGTTCTTAGTATTTGGAAGTTTTTGTTTAAGTTTGGATTTGGACCCTTGTGTGGCCATTTGAAATTTGTAAGAGATTTTGGATTTTGTTATGATTCGAGACATCACTCGAGGTTTGTTCGAGGTTGATGGTCTTCGTAACACTTGAAGTTTATGCGTTGTAGTTTTCTCTATATTGTATCTTGTGTTATGATTGAGCATTATGTTGCATTCCTGAGTTTCCGCCATTGTCGGGGTATGACAGATTGGTAATCAGAGCCAGATTATAGAGAACTAGGTAGATTGGCCTAGACTATAATCTAAGATCCGTCATTTAGTTGCGTATAGGATCTACGTGTGCGGTGTTCCTCTTTTGCTTGCTTTCGCGTGTTCACGGTTTGGTGCTTTAGTTATGTCAGTCATTGAGATGTGTAAGCTCAATACTGAATACGACTGGGAAAGGATGCGGATATAAATACGGTGGCCAATGTAGTTATAAAAGTATCACAACTTACTCGTACTTGGTAATACTGTTCACACAAACTGATGTTGACACCATAAGGGGGTATTATGTGTATATTTATATATATAGTAAGGTCTTCTATATATATATGTTAGTCTTCCTACCTACCTAACGTTGCCTATGTTCTCCCTCGTATAGATAATGCCTCCAAGGATGAGGACCCAAAGTGGTGGCCGGCCTGTTGCAGAATCACGAGGAGAGGGAACGAGTGAACGGGTTGGTAGAGGTGGTAGGGGTAGAGGACCTAGGGTAGGTAATGATGAGCGTGTTGACGAATTGAATGGTCAAGGGAAGACCAGGGGTTGGGAGCTAATGGGAATGTAGAGGTTGTCAATTGGAATGTTAGAGGGAGTCACTGGGGGTTGTAGGAGGAGCACTCCAACTTCTCGACAATCTTGATCCAACAATTATATAAACTCTACCCGCCTTTTAGCTAGTGTAATCCAAGTGAAATGTTGGACAATCAAAATGAAAATGTTGTTAAATGAGAATTTCAGTAGAAACGTTAGTAAAGTGTGTTAGGTGGATGGAAACCAGGTAGTTGTTCAAATAAGGATTATTAGCTTGTTACCTAAAAGGAATATGATGGTAAGGGATGTGTTGTAAAGTTCTTAACTCGATTGATTAAGAAAATGAGTCCAGTGCAGAAAAATGATGTGTTGTAGTTATGACCAAAAAGTGAAATAACATTGCTGGTTCATTTATGATGGGAAAGTGCCTTTAACGTGGTGAAAACTCACAAATCCCCATGTTAAGCCAGGAAGTTGCATGTCATGGAATGACTTTAAGTTAATGATGATAGAAGAGTTTTGTCCTAGTCATGAGATGCAAAAGTTGGAAACTTAATTGTGGAATCATGTTATGGTTAGGGTTGGTGATAAGTGTAAAATACACATATCCGTTTGTACCTAAAATAACCCAATTAAACCCAAAACAGTCTAAAAATGGCAAAAATGTGCTTGTTTCTGTGTTCTGTGTGTGCAGGTACGGATAAATCAAAAATCACAAGAAAACCATCAAAAACAAGCAAGCACGGACACGAGAACGGAAGAGTGTACAAAAGCCGGAAGCCAAAGCCAGAAAAAGTCAAATCTACAGTCAACTCCAGTCAATCTTGGTCAACAAAAGTCAACAAGACCCAAAATGTTTCAAAATAACCCCTCAACTTTCAGAAAAGTCCATAAATGGTCCCTAACCCTAGAAAACTCACCCGGATATAAAAGCCCAATCCTTAGCCTAATAACCTTTTTTTTAAAATCACAAGGACCTAAAACTGCCAGTGGCAAAAGTCGATATATACTAACCATTTATATAAAAACAAACACAAGGGCCATATTTGCAAATTCCTCAAAGTCATAACTGAATTTCACCCCCTTTCAAGTTAAAAAATGGGCGGGTAAATTTGTTACCACTATTCACCATCTTCTTTGTTTCACCATGGGTCAAACTTAGAGGGCAAATCCAAATCAAAGGGTGCGTTAGTCAATTCAAGAGCTCCTTAACACAAATGAAGGGTCAAATCAGTCTTTATCAAGGGATTACTTAACCTCACTCAAGCATAAGGACACGTCATCAATGGAGAAGCACACAAGGGGCGTGGGTTTTTGCACTAAACTCACTCACGCAACTAACACAATGTCACATCAATGGAATGACACGTTGGCGATCCTCAGATACACACAAAAATAATCAAACGGCTCAAAATCATTTGGCAATGATTAGAAGAATCAAGGGTGCGGATTGAAGGCTAGGAGATGGATTCAGGAGGCCTAGAAGCTTCACTATGGTGCTATAAATAGCACCCTCATCACACACACACAATGTTCCTGATCTTTTTCCTTTTCTAGTTTTTTTAGCCTAGTATAGTTTTTAAGCTTAATGTAATTTTTAATCAGTTGTAATTTCTTTTTAAGGAATGTAATTCAGTTTTAATCAATGAAATTTAGTTTAATTTAGTTATAAACTCTCTTTTCTCTTATTTCATAAGCTCTCTAAAATAGCCAAAGTGTCTCAAAAAGCTAATAAGCTCATATTAAGCTCTTTCAGTCTATAAGCTGAAATAGAGCTTATTTAATTCAGTAATAATCATATCTAAAAAAACCTAAATCAAGCTTAACCATATATTTACCTTTAACTTGTGGATTTATTTGTGCTTTTTGGATTTTAGTTACCATTATGGAAGGGTCAAAGAAGGACTTAACTCCTAGCTTATTTATAAGCTAGGAGAGCTTGTAGCAGCTTAATTGTGTGTAAGCTTCTGTTTAGCTGAAGCTAAGGGTTAGTTTTCATTACTTTTGTTCTTTAATTCATAGTTTAGATTTGCTTAAAATTTGCTTAATAGTGTAGGATTGCTTATTTGCTTATTCTGCATGCTTATTAGTGCTTAATTTTCTCTAATTGTGCTTATTAGTACCAAGATGAAAATTACGTTGCCAGGAATTTTTATCTTGTATTAAAGCTCAAAAACTAAAACTTTAAACTACAAGAAACTTTAAACACACCTTTATATTAAAAACACTGCGGAAGCTTGATTGTTACAAGGGTGGTGGTGGTAGTAGTGGTGGTGTTTGATGGTTTTCGATGATTTTTACAACTGAATACAACTGCCTTTTATAGGCTATACAAGAAGAGAATATGCCATTGGCATATAGCATATGCTTTGGCATCTTAGCATATTCCAGGGAATAAACTATGGCATATTCCCTGGCCATAATAATTCAAACTTAATAATACATGAGTGGGACCGGCGGCTTTATTATTTAAACATATGCGGGTCCGGCGGCTTTAATAATTAAACATAGTGGTGGGGTCGACTTCTTTTTATCTTTGGACTTTTGTAGCACGCGTTTGTAGACTTTTGTTACATACGGGCCCTTCGAGCTTCTGGACAAAGTATAATGGGACGATTCGATTTTATCGCTTGTAGACTATAATCATCCCATCCCGGGTCCACAATAAAAATCGAATCGTCACTGCTTTCGTCATCTTCTAGAAACCCTTTCCTGTTGTAGCGGTACTTGTCATCGTCGTTGATTGCGTTGTCGTCGTTAGATGTTATTGCGTCCCAATCCTTGTGCCAGGGCTTCCAGTTCAATGAGGATTCTTCTGGCTTCTTTATTTTGAACTCTAACATCTTCTCTTTGATCGGACCAGTGGTTGTCTTTGGTTGATTTCCCAAAGCAGATTTGAGCTTTGTATTGTATGATTGCTTGTAGTTGTCGCATGGCTTTGACTGCTTCTTTTGCTGCTTGAAGTTCAAGGTCTTGAGCGACTGATCTCCATGCATCAGATTTATCCATTCTGATTGGGGATTTGGTATGCCTTGAGCTGGTAAGATTTATAAATTGCACCTGGTGCTTCATGTGTGACGATATTTGTTTGTGAAGAATCTTAGGAAAGTGTAGTTTGGAAATCTTCATGACTTCTCGCCAAGGTGATCTACATAATCTTCTAGAGGTATTGGGGGACATTTAGAAGCTTCCTCCACTGAGTAAAATGAGCAGCATGCTAGTTAATGAATTCCTTCATTTCTCCTGTGCATCCTGCAAAACAAAGGTTAACAAGTCTCGAAAGAGAATCAGCAAGGGTGTTATGCTTTCCTTCTATGTGTTCTATGTTAATTTTGACTCCTTTCCCGGTGACTGCATCTGCAAACTTGATCCATCTAACCCTTAGGATATTTGTTTTATTACCTAATTAGTTTTATTGTAAAAACTAATGATGGCTTGACAATCTGTTCTTAGAGTGACTTCTTGTTTGTCAAGGTAGTAAATCTTCAATTTTTCCAGGGTGTTGATGCATGCATTGATTTCGGCATCAATTGTGGATTGAGTTGTTGAGAATTTGCCACTTGCGTATGCACATATTCTTTCTGAAAAAAACTCTTGATCCTCCTTGCTCTTTTCCCATTTAACTATTCTCCCCATCCTAGCCATACACCATCTGTTTCCAGAATGAGTAACATTTTCCTTCCGGTGGAATTTCCAGGTCTGGAAGGTTTTGGACTTGTTCCTTGATCTTTCTGACTAATTCATAGTCAGAGGTCTTCAATCTTTTATCTCCATGAGCATTTGTCTTTTCATAAAGAGGCCTTAAGAGTATCCCAAGCTTTGGGATATGAGTTCGAGCGTAATTAAGGATTCCTAAGAATGACCTTAATCCCTTCTTCGTCTTTAGCTCTTCTTCATTTGAATTTAGCAATCTCCTTTATGATATGTGGTTGCAGAGCTTGATTGTTCAGTCCCATCTCCTATAACTGCTACCAAGAAATCTACTGTTGAACTGCTAATCTTCATTTTGATATGGAGTAAGACCAAACCGTTGTCTTCACAGATCTTTAACATTTTTCCAAATGTTTTGCATGATCTTTTTCATTCTTTGAGAAAACCAGTATATCATCAATATATACTGCAATGAATAACTCTGTTCCTCTGAAGCATTTATCCATCTTTCTTTGGAATACTGCTGGTGCATTTTCAAACCAAAGGCAAAACCTAGCCTTCATAGAGTCCCCCTGGGACAAAAACGCAATTCCAAGGATTGATCTTCTTCCATAGCATACTTGAATGGAATCCTGAATTGAGATCAAACTTTGAGAATAACTTTGCTCCTCCTATTCGCTCTTGATGATCGTGTTTAAGCCTGGTAAGAGTATTGGTCTTAGTATGTGTTATCATACAAGGATTTGTAAATTGAACTACCATCCTTTCTTTCCTTTACTTCTCTTCCTGTTGTAAGATACCATTTGTTGATCCTGAATTAACGATCATCGCCATCGTTCTGTGTCTGCTTTTACTTGGGCGAATAGCACCAATTTTGAGAAGACTATCTACATGTTTTCTGAACAAGTCTTCCATTGCTGGTGTTACATGCTTTAATGGCTTGTCTTCTATTGTAACATCTGGAATTGATGATATCCAGTTTACAAAAGTTCACCATTCTTCAATCCGAAGGCTTGAGGGTTCTTTCTCCAATGTACCTTGCTGTTTTAACCTTCAATGACAGGTTTAAAACTGTTCTTGGAATGCCCTACTTCCTTCTATGGTTTAGAAATATAATAGATTCCTTATCTCAAGAATTCTCTTCACTGACTTCTAATTCTGCAAAATTCCTGCCCAATTTCGTTTGATTTGTAAGTCTTGATTTTAGTTACCTTCTTAGGTAATGGTTATTACATCTCTTCTATTCGACTTCCTCCTTTCATAGATCTTAGGAAGTTAGCTCCCTATCAGCATTTCGATACCTATTGCTGTCTCTCATATCAACAAGCTATATAGAGGTAATCCTGAAATTGTTTTTCCCGTCAATTAGGAAATGCCTGAGCTTATAGCTTATGATATCCTGTTGACTTGTATTTAAGCCATAGAAGACACAGTCTGATGTTAGTAGGTTCCAAGTTGCTTCTTCTGGAATAACTCTCTTGTATATGCAAACATGCAGATGCTACCTGTGTCGATTATTGCAGTGTTCCAAAAGCTTGTCATTAGGATATCAAACTCAACTTAACATTGTAAAGTTTGATTGGTAACTTCCTAATTTTGGACCTGCAGTGGCGTTCCCAGAAAGTAAATGAACTTCTTCTCTACGCAAGGTCCTTGCATCATGAGTGTTTCCCATGGTGGGAATTCATCTTTAGAAATGGAACTTCAGTTTCTTTTCCTTCTTCGCAACTGAGCTTTGAGTTTTCTTATTTCTTCCTCCGTTTTGTTCTTCAAGCCTTCTTCATTCATCAGTCTCTGAGCTGATCAATGATCTTATGGGACATCTGAAATATCCCTTTACTAACGACTTTCTTTCGACTATGCGCCATATTTTCTTCTTCTTTTGCAAAGCATCTTGCTTTTCATAGTCTCTTTGGCTTGATCTCTGAATACATTGTTGCACTTGTTCTGTCTTTTCTTTCAAAAGTTCTTTAAGAAGATTTACTTCATTGCTGTTGCTGTTGAAGTTCTTCTCTTCTTCTTGTTTTTGAGGCTGTTTTCTTTTGACATTAACTGTTTTGTCAAGATAATTTCTTGCACAAAGGGCACATGCTGTGAGTTGGCACTTGGGACAAAGTTAATTCTTGACTTCAGTGGTTATATCCACAGAAATAACAGATGGTATAGTTTTGTACCGTGTTTCATTCCATCATAGCTCACAGTCTTCTACTTTTGACGGTAATTCTTTTGTTTGTGTATTCACGATCGACTGATTGAACCATTTCTGCTATCTTTGTTGGTGGTCCTGGGTGGAACATAAAGGCATGATGACCGAATTGATCGTCTTCTTCTTCCAGATCGTCATCACTTTCAAACTCTTCTATTGCCATGAAAACTGTTTCCTTCAAACAGGGGCATCTGGACCATCACACTCGATGACTTTGATAGTATTCACCTTCTCCATCTGATATGCTGTACACACTGCTATCACAAAGTTCTGCTGATACATATAGTTCCAATTGCATCAAGATCCAATTCTTGATAGACCTAAGCTGATCTAGCAATGTTTCCTAGTTACTTCTGCAATCTTTTGTGCATAAATGTACCCTTCCTTTCCACTAATTAAACATTTGCATTCTTCACATCGTCCTCTATCGTCTTATGTATTTTTCTCTGAATGGCTTCACATGAGAATTGGTAGCGGCTTGCCATTGTATGTTTCTTGATTTCCTTCATTCGCATAACTTTCTTCCTGTATATTTTGTAATAACCAGGAATTGGTATGGCATAACCAAAGAGATAATCCCTTAATTTCTTTAGCGAGTGCTGCATCTTTACACATTTCGAGACGAAGGTAATGATAAACTTGATTCAGGTAAAACTTCTGTAGCGTAAGACCAGGATGTTTAGCCCTGAATGATTCTTCTATCTTTTTGGATAGGGATGGTGGAAGTTTGGCAAAGAGCTTTTCCGTTGTTGAAGGAAAATACAATCTTCCCGATTTGGTTGCCAATTGCCTGAAATCTTCTAAGAATGACCACAAATTTTTGGTGTCTTCACAGGTTATTCTGTCTAAATCCCTGTATGCTCTGTCTTGTTCATCAGTTGAGCCACGGTATGGATCTTCTAACAGAATTAGCTGCCTTATTTGAGATGAGTTATTAGTTTGTGGTGCATCCCGAATTGCATCAAACACAAATGCATTTGGTAGTGCGTTCGCCATTGTTGCCACATTAACTTCTCACTTTCTCCAAGAAGATTTTCCACAAAAGCTAACTTTGCTTTGTTATCAGACCATGTTTGGTTGTTGAGTCTATTTAGTGTTATAGACTCCCATCTGGATATTACTTCTGACCATAGGCCTGGGTCTGATGGTAATACTCATACTAACTCCATATACTGTCCATGCCGTAGTGGTTAGAGACCACTGTGAGTTTGTAATACTACACCATATCGTGTATCCTCCACTGAATATTTTACTTTTTCCTTGAGGATAACCAAACTGATAGTCTGGCCTATAGAATGGTTGTGGATTCTGTTGTGCCGGTGGATAGACTGGTGGCCCCATGATTGAATCATGTGGGGGTTGATAGCTTTGGGTTGATTCTATTTGTGAAGATGAATAATGAGGAATCAGTTCATTCATGTTTCTTGATGATTTGTGCTGCCATTTGTTTGAAGTTTCGAAACTTTGGGTATGGTAAATCATCATCATCATCATTTTCTTCCTTAGAAAGATGAAGAATTGTATATTTCTTCATCTATTTTAGCTTAAATAGCTTTAGAACTTGAGTTTTAATTTCTTCATTATTAATCTATAAAAAACCAAAAATATAGTAGCATAATCTTAGATCTTATAATTTAGCTTAATTAATTGTTGAAATATGTTTGTTAAGCTTGATATAAGCTAGTAGTCATCTGGTAATTAAGTTTTGATAAGTAGAACTTAGTTTTAAAAGCTTTTTAAAAAACTGTCAATGAGTTAAAGGGGTGTTTGGTTTAAGCTTATTTGACTAACAAAAGTCAAAAGTTTTTGTGCAAACCTTTTGAGACAGCTTTGATTTCAGTTAAAAACATTAGGAAAACAGATTTCATAAGTTAGTTTACATTTTTAATCAAATTATGGCTTATTATGATGATCTCAGCACCAGGGTACTTTTTAGCTTAATTTGATTTCTTATAGTTGTTCTAGGATCTCTAGGCTTTGTTTGTGCTTGTTTTATGTTCATACACACTTGATAGAGTGTGTCTAGTTCAGCTTTAGCTATTAGGTTTGGCTGCACTTTGGTCTTTGTGGTATTACCAATTGCACCAGCAGTACTAACATCAGTTAGTACTGCTGATCTTTAAGCTTTATTTTAGGATAGATAAAATAGGAATTAGAAGCTTAGATTTAGGATTGTTTTAGTTTTCATATAACTTAGGATTAGTCACTGCTTATTTTCCATTTCCAATTTCATTTGCTAGCTTAATTTTGCTTAAAAAAACAGCTTAAACAGCCAAAAGACCAAAAACAGTAGGTTAAATATTTAGTTTCTAAAAATCTGAATTCCAGCTTGGTATGTGCTTAATTACACATACCTTTTACCTTTAAAAACGAGCTAAAATAACCAAAAACGGACTTAAAATGCCAAATATACGCTTGTTTTGCTAATTGTATTGTGCAGGAACGGATAACCAAGAAAAGGACGAAAAACAAAGCCAAAACGACAAAACCGGACTCGGAATGGAAAAGACTGTGAAAGACAAAGCCAAATCGAAGCCAGAAAGTCAATCAAGTCAAAAAGTCAACAGAAAAGTCAACTGGTCAAAGTCAAAGTCAACCCAAGTCAACCCCGGGGCCAAAGTCAAAGAAATATAAGTTTAGGGACTGAAGTTGCCAATCCCTAAACTTATTTTTATAAGAAGAAAAGAGGAAAAGAAAAGAGAAGGGCTATTTTGCAATTTGCTCAAAGTAACAAGTGGGGGGGCAAAACTGCCAACCCCCCTAACTTGTACACACCAAGGACGAAATATGCAAAGAGTTATATAACTCTTGGGGACTTGTTTTGCCAAGTCCCCAAAAGTTATTTAACCACAAGGACCATGTGTGCAAACACACAAGTAACCTAGAGGGGCTATTTTTGCCAAATGATAAAACTTACACTCTGTTACAGCCCATAACTTCTTTTCCCGCTCGAATTTCCCTCCCAAACACACTCACGGGTGTTTATACCCGTTTTTACCCCAACCTTCATCGCTTTAAACCTCTCACACAACAAACACACCTGTGTTTGTGTGTCTACAAACAAGCACAACAAAGAGAAAGAAGAAAGAAGACCTAGTGTAGGTTTTCGGCTATAAATAAGCCTTGTAAGCCATTGTGGCAAATATCCAGTTTTATATCAAGCTACATTCAAGTTTTATTAAGTATTTATTGTAGTGTTAAGTGTTTTTATGTTAATGTCCTTTATGCAATTGAAATTTTCAGTTTTAATGAAAATTTAAGTCATTTTTACTCAATAAGCTCTCAATAAGCTCATTAGAGCTTATTCTTGCCAATAAGCTCTAATTTAGCTCATAACAGTTTTGAAATAAAGGGGTGTTTGGCACAAGACCAAAACGGGTCAAAAAGGATTTTGGCATGGGTTATGGTCACTTGGTCAATTTAAGCACAAGATTTAAGTCACTTTTAAGCTGTTTTTAAAACATTTTTAGTTAAGTTTAAAACTTGTTATAAGCCCTTTCATACTATTTTAATTTGAACTCAGTTCATAAAAGTCCAAGTGAGTGCATTTTGGAAGCTATTTGAAGTAATAAGCTCCCAAGAGCTTATTGAGCTTTTAAGCTCAGGTTTAGAGGCTAGGGAGCCATTAGGACAGGCTTTTTAGGTCACTCACTCAGAAAGAGTGGCCTTGGTTCTGAGACAACAAAAATCCAAGGTTTCATTTCCTAAATTTCATTCTAGCTTAATTTCTAGCTTAAGTCATTAGCTTATTTGGCTTTAATCTTTGCAAATACATTAGTTTAGGTTTGTTAATTAGCTGTTTCAAGTTTTCCTTGCATAATTTGGTGTTATATTAGTTTATCTTACAAAACTGTCAATATTAGTCTAATAAGCTAGCTGAGAAACTAGCTTATTTCCACTAATAAGCTATAAGTTTAAGTGTTCATTTAGCTTAATTAGGTTAGTTCTAGTGTGAGTAGATAAAATTTTTTAGCTGTTTTAGTTTTTAAATCAGTTTCTAAGCCCATTTTAGTTTGGACAGTTAGACTTAAGGGGTGTTTGGCACAAGGCCAAAACGGGTCAAAAAGGCTTTTAGTATGGGTTGAGGTCATGAGGTTAGTTTAAGTTTAAGTTTTAAGCCCATTTTAAGCTGTTTTTACAAGTTTTAAAGGTTGAAAATTGTTTTTCAAAGGTTTATAAAAACCTTTTTGAACCTGTGAGATTTTAGAAAATACCACAAGTGCTTATTTGGTTAAGCACTTGTGAGTGTGACTTTAAGTGTCAAAAGGGGTGTGTATTGTGTCTAAAATAAAGCTGTCAAACAAGCTTTAATCCCTTGACTTGTAAAGTCAAAGACCACCAAGTCTTAGATTGTCACAGTTTTAAAAAAATCAAAAGGCCATTTTCACTATCAAAATTAAACAAGTAAAATTGATTTTTAAAAATTGAAAATTGGTGCACAAGCCTCTTTGCTATCATACTCCATCTGTCTAAGCTTATTTCATTGTTTAGAGCTTATTTGACAGCTTTTAGCAAGCTGTCAAATAAGCTACTAAAGCTAAGCTTAAATCTCCCCTGGTGCAAAGGGGAGATTTTAAGCCCTTTGTTCTCAGCCTTTAAGCCAATTTAAGCCCAAGTTTTTGGCTTATTTTAAGAGTCTATAAGCTCTTAAATAAGCCCACAAAGTTTCAGACCTTAGGAAGCTTATTTGGTTGCTTATTTTTGAGCCCAAACATGTCTCTTGGCTTTTTTAGCATTCCCTTAGGCTGAGGGATTGCTTGATTTTTGATTTTAGCTTATTGAGCTTATCCCATAAGCTCAAATTGTGTCCTAGTAGCTTTTAGGTTAAGTTAGATAGTTAGTGTGCTTATTTCCCTTTTTCTTTAGCTTATTTGTTCAAGTCTTAAGCAATTTTGCCCTTTTAAGCTTGTTTTAAGCATTTCTGTCATTAAGCTTTTGTCCCAGCTTATTTAGTTTAAGCTTTTCACTTTTTGTAGCTTATTTAGGTTAAGTTTACCCTTTTAGCTTATCTAGTTCCTTATCTTAGCTTAATTCGACCCCAAGCCCAAAAAGACTTAAGAATTTTAGCTTAAAAGCCCTTAAGCTTGCTGTCAACTTTAAGCTTATTTTATAGCTTATTCTGTGGTCAAAAGTTGAAAGTCCTTTTGTTAATGTTGTAGAGAATAAGCTGTTTAACAACTTTCATGTTTTAAGTTTTTGCTAAATCTCACTTTTTAATAAGCTAAAAAATAATCCATGTCGTAGGGTCTCGTTGTTGTATATGTTGATTAGTTCAAGGTTAAACTATTTTCATTGTTGTGTAAATTCTAGATATTTTACCGCCTTACCTTTTAGTTTTCATTTCTTACACTTTCTACCCTTATAGTTTTGCAAAAAAAAGAGAGGGGAAGACAAGGGACCCGGGTGAGCAAGACTCGAACCCAGGACCCCTCGATACATCCCCTCCCTTTACACACACACTTAACCACTGCGCCCTTGGGTCTTTTTCGTTAAAGACTCAAGGGCAAATATATATAAGGTCATTTTGACCTCATAAGCCCATAAGCTGTGTAAGCTTATTTCGGGGCTTATTGCATAAGCTGTGGTGTGTTTGTTATTTTTCGTAGGATCCTTATAGTGTAAAGTTATTTGTGTAAATTTTTCAGAATTTTTTGATATCGTTTAATATTTTTTATAATTTAATTTAGTTAAAAGTTTATTTAATTCATAAAATAAATGACAAAATTATCAAAAAAATTTTGCTTATTATAAAAATTTCTTTTTCATCTAGTTTGTAGAAAAATAAATAAAAGGTGTTCGTAGGGTCAATTTTTACAACTTTCATCTTTAAAAGAACGGGTCCGGGTAGGGGTTTATGTTTTGACTCGTTTTTTTTGGGTCAAAAACGAACTCCGAGTTTTCGGTCTACGTACTTTTTCATTCCTTCGTTATTTGACCCGTAAGAGAAGTTAAGAAGTTGAAAAATTTTCCGTAGGGTTATTTTAAAGATTTTTAGGTTCCCCCTTTTGTACGGATCGGGGTCTCGTTTTGTAGTTTAATTTCGTATTTTCTAGGTTTTTCTTAAACGTTTTTAGTCCGTTAATTATCCAATTTGGACTTTTTCAATTCCCAAACCAAATTCCTTCCCTCAACTCAAATCTTCGATCGTATCGATTTACCATATCCAGCCTCGTTGGGGATTTACGACCCGGGAAAGCTCTATACTACTTTCTCATTCTCGGTATCAGTGATTCGCTTTTAGACTATTCTTACTAATATTTTATATTTCCATTATATTATATATGATTTTATGGTTTAGTATGGAAACGGAATCAATATCCCTCCAGCAAGACCTACTACAAATTTAATAGACTATTACCTCACCATCATCTCCGTAAATAGCCTAAATTACTCTAGACCATAAGGAAATCATTATGGGAATAAAATCATCCAGAACCATTTCATCAATAAGGCTCTGTTATAAGAGCATAAAGTGCTTGAAACTCCAAGACAACCTTTTTCTTTTGCCGCCACACACGTTTCCATTTAACCCAAGAATATTTGTTACTTTTAGCTCAGTCCATGTAAACAATTGCATCGGAATAGGAATTTCAAGTCGAGACGAAGCACCGTTAAAGGGACTTTAAAGATAGACATGTGAAATATCGGTATCGAACCTAAGACCGATTTAAGTAAAGTAAGCCTACCTCCAATTGAAAGGGACTTTAATTTCCAATTGGATAAGCGAGATTTCACCTTATCAATAATTTCCGTCCAAGCTTGTACACGGGACATGTTGCCTCCCACCATTTTGTACCTAAGTAAGTAAACGGCGTATTAAGAAATAGACAACCGAGTTTTGAATGCCGCTACTTTGATCCTTATCATCTCCAACATTAACACCCATAATCTTGCTTTTAGAACATATTGATTACGTATTCCCGAAGCTCGAAAGAAGCATCCAAAACAGAACAAGAGTATTAATATTTTATCAACACACCATTGACCCACAAACACCGCCTCGTCCGCATAGAACATATGAGAAATAATCACCAAAGGACTTAGATAATTCCTTTGAATAAACCGACGTCCACAACACTTTGAAATGATAAATGTAGGCTCTCCATAATTAAAATAAAAAGGAACGGAGATAAAGGGTCACCTTGCTTAAGCCCTTTGAAGAATTGAAATTCTTCCGTAGGACTCCCGTTTATGATGATAATATCGGGAATCGGGCTCGATAGTTAATCTAATATTGTATATGTTTCGGGTTTAATCCCAAGCAAAACCCGAGCCCGGGTCCTAGTTAAATATCCCGCGCGTACCTTTAGCGTGACGGGGTATATAAGCTTTTTCTTATTTAGAAAAAGTAAGTTGTTTCATTTCTAAAATATCTAAAAAATCTTTTCTCTTTTCTCTCTCATTTCTCTCTCCTCTTTCTCTCTCTAAACAACTCACTCTCTTTCTCATTTCTAGTCCGATTTCGTGAACGATTGTATGAAGTGAAGTGTTTCGGGATCCTACATAGTCATATATGAAGTCATCATTCTCTCACCATTTATCTTCTTTCTCATAACTCACTTACCTTCCAGGATTTTCTAATACTCGAAAATGTTCAGATATATAACTATATACATACACACACATACCTAGGCAATTACGAATATGAAAATATTATAAGCAACAACATAGATTAATTTTCAATTGAGTGCAAAGAATGCATAAGCAACTACAAAGGCAGCATATATACACGTCAAAGCCAACCGTGTCTTTTATGTAAGTAAATTAAGTAGGTCTAATCATAAGGAAAACAATTATAGACAATTTAAATGACCTATCGTATTCAAGAAACTCGCATATGCTTTAAACTTCAAAACGGTGGAATTTGAGCATGTTTATTCCACTACAGCAGTGTAGTTTACCTCATGGTTACTATGACTGGTAGAAAAATAGTATTGTAGTATGTTACCATTATTGGTGTTACGTGCAAAAGTAGGTTGCCAGTTGGCTCAAATTATCTGATCGTTTTCCTAGAAGGTAAGTGAGTTATGAGAAAGAAGATAAATGGTGAAAGAATGATGACTTCATATATGACTTAAATGTTGTCGGGTTTTAGAAATTTGTTTTCAAAAAGATGCCACGTATATAAATATAAAGCCACATGGATGACACATCAACATAAATGTGGCACATAAGCTGGTTATAGCTATTTAAGTGTAATTAAGTGAGTTAATTAAATAGTTTTCAAAGTACAATGATGTGATTAGATAAAAAAATGTACAGTGACTTAATTGAATATTTTGTAAAAGTACAATGACTTTGTAGTGCATAAGGCCTGTTAAATATAGAGTAAAGTGCATGATACGTTCTTGTGATTTCCAAAAAAACTATCTCACGTTTTTTATTTATACTTCGCTCAAATTTCATCCTTCAATTAGTATAAGTGAGCCAATTTCACATTTGGGTTGGGGTGAGTAAAATAAAAGTCAAGCCGGAATCAAATAAATCAACCGGAACTAAAAACTGATAGTTTAATTGGAAAATTTCATTCCGAGTCTAGTTTTGGACGAAAAAAGAACAATACTAACTAAATCGAACTAATTTAAATATATACTTAATATAATATTGTGTTAGGCCCCATTTCGTTAGGCGAATAGGTTATCGGCTCAAGCCCCAACGACCTGGACGACAAATGCGAGGTGCGGACATGTCACACACCTCTCATATGCAATCACACTATCTCACATGAGACGCATTATCTCCACGTGAGACTCTCATATACAATCACACTATCTCACACGAGACGCACTATCTCACGTGAGACTCGACAAGCAAAAGTGCCCATAGATAATAGAGATGATTATTGGGATAACATATTTATTTATAATAAATAGATAACTTAGATAATAAGCAACATCAAACCCTAAACCTAATGAACCACAAACTTACTCTCGGGCATAAGCCGGTAACCTATTCGCCTAACACATTTATCATCCACCTTTTAAGTTGAGGATTGGGAACAACGGTGAAATCATGCATTTGTTATAAGGATACAACTTTTACACATAGATATTACACCTCTAAACAATACTTTATACAAACTCTAAAAAAATATCCACATAATAATATGTCAATATGTCATGGTAACTTATTTTATTCTTTTTCTTCATTTTTTACTTCTTTTATTTGCATCACATCATTATCACATATTTATTTTTATAAAATTTATGTGAATCTAACATTTCTCTTTTAATAGATCTTCAGATTCTTGACCTTGAAACTAGTACTACGCACACATTATTTATATTTATATTTTACGAGCTTTTATTTAAAGTATAAATTATTCTCATCTCTTATCTAATATATCATTTTCATAACTTAAAAAAATAACTTTAGATACTTTTTCTTTTTTTTACATTAAATCCAAATCCAAATATTAAGCAGAACACCTAATCTTAAAACCATCTACAAATTATTAAATAATTACCGTAGATAAATTAATGTTACAACTAGCATGGGGGACTATTTCTGTAAATATTTTCATCGACAATTTACGAAAATAATGCTTGGGGTTATCGGTCCGTTTCAGAGTTAGTCCCTCACGTTCCGCGGCAAAACACGGGTTGCAAACCTCGTTAAAATATAAACTTTAGCATGAGATTTAGGATTAAATAAAAAGAAATCTTAAAATGCGTATTAGAGATTCATCTATTTGAATTATACTAGGATGTAACCCACGCAAGCAGCGGTTTTGAGGAATTAAAAATGAAAAAAACTAAAAATTAATAAAAAATATATCAAAATGGATGTTGAATTAAATAGCACAAAATTTTAAAATATATGGTGAAATTAGATCACAAAAAAGTTACTCCCTCCGTCCCACATTAAGTGTCCATAACTTAAAAACACAAAGCTTTAGTGCAATAAATTGTTACAACTATTAGTTAATCAAATGACAATTATACCCTTAATAAATATACTTTAAAAACTCAAAAAGTAGAAAAAAACTTAATGGGCCATATATTCAAAGGGCAAAACTGGAAATTTAGTAATCAATATTCCTTCATTTATTGTATTGGACACTTAATACGGGACAACCAAAGATACAATTGTGGACACTTAATATGAGATGGAGGGAGTAATAGATAATAAGATATTTTAATTTAAAAATAAAAGTGATTTTTAATTAAGAAGTGACACATGTCACTGTAAAATGTGGTCCCTAAAATGAGATGGATGGTTAAAATTGCACATCCTTATATTTCCATAATAAGTAAGTTTAAAAGTCTGAATTTTTAAGACTTTCTAAAAATAAAATGTCCTAAATGTTTTATAATATAGTATAGGTACATTACTAATCTTTTATATGCATCTTAATATATTTCTAGTCCGTTATTAAATGCATATACATATATTAGACGCTTTTGATCATGTTATGCGACTCCTATGTAGTTTTCGTCCTCTGTGGGTCAAATTTGTTGATAGTACTACTTTGCATCGTTTTTATTTTAAAATCACTTTTAAAACTAATTGGGATGCATCTAAATGAGTAGAGATGCATCTAATTTAAGTTGAAACATCTCAAATATATAATTATAGTTATTTCATTTTTCTTATTTTAAGTTTTCTTCTTACTATACCAATACCTCACCTTAACCCTTTAGTAAAAATCCACATAACAAACACCTCTTAAATATTGTTGGATTTGTGATCTTTGCAACTTATTGGGTAGATAAAGCTTTGTTGTTATATTTTGTTAGCTTTAATTTCTTTATTTATTTTTTTTGATTTTTTTATAATTATGGTATTTTTGACTTTTTGGTTGACTGATCAACGACAAGGTTTAAACTTAAGGTTTTTCTAACATGTGCCCTCAAGCACATATTAAGTTATGTTTATTAAACACGAAATTTCCTTTTATATCAAAATATGCATTTAATTCTCGATAAATATAGTTATAAGTTACCATAATTAAATGTAAATTTGCATTTAACAATCTCCGACTTTACTTTTGTATAAACTCAAACGTGTGCCCTCGGGGCACATTTTAGAAAATCCCTTAAACTTATCATCACACAAACTCAAACCATGTAAAACCTTTTTATCAGGAAGTTGGCTTGATCAATTAAAAGTTGTTTGCACGTAGTAGGAATTGAACTTTATACCTCTCATATTTCAGTGATAGTCACAAACTTTAATTTTTATAATTTTGTTTGGCTTTGGCATAACTGGACTTACGATTAGCAGAAATTAAAGAAAAAGAACATTTATTAGGTTGAGTTCGTAAAATCCAAATATAAACTGTTAATCAGGAAGCCAAACCAAAGCCCGCTATAAACCAAAAACCGCACCAACAAAAACCAATCGGTATTCAGTTATGGATGTGTAAAAACCAAATATTTCGGTTTGGTATTTGGTTTTGGCCCAAACTAAACCGCGCTCACCCTACCAAGAATATGGAGTGAAAATGGAGTATTAACAGGTGTTACCTATAGTAAAAACCATGTATGACAGATTGCTATAATGACCATGATTATAACAAGTGAAGCTCCATTTGTTAATTAAGCCATCAATGTCATATGTCTTTACATAATCACAGTAACCTGTTCCATTACCCTTGCACCTTGCACACTCTTCCGTATCTAAATCAAAAGCACTTTGTATAAGAGATGGAAGGTTTTATGTTAAAAAAACAAATACTCACAATTCACAAGTATATATCCATGAAAAAAAACGCATAAAAAACAAATAATTACTGTACTACATAATAAAGAATTACATACCGTAGCAACCATGCAATAAATAAGGGTTTCCGTTTAATGGATCGTAATTTGACCAGCATTTCAAGGTGTCTACTGAAGTACCATTACTTAGATGCACTGTGCGGTTAACCATATAAGCGGTATAGCAGCAATTTACTTGTTTGAGGTCAAGGTATCCTAGAGTCCAGAGAAGTGATGTCGGGTTAAAGGACTTACCAGAAAACCTTACTTCATCATATGAATTTTTATCCACCAAAAAGGCAGACCCACAAGCTCTATCTCCATCCAGCCTTTCCAAACCAGTGAGATTCACGCTGTATGAATTTAAATAATGAGGAATTGTTGTTTCACAACAATTAATGCCAAGACATTTGCTGTTTCTATCCATAGCGGTAGTAGTAGTGTGATTGTCACAAGTGGTGGAACACCCGGTAAGCACATTACCATGATCACCCAAGATGACACCATTACCACACCCCTCCACAACAAATTTATTCTCAGATTTGGAATACAAAAAGGGGCTACTAGCAAGATCCACGCTCTTGGTCGTCTGACTGCATGCAGAGAGCTTTTTCATATTGACACTGATTGTCTGATTTTCCAAGTCAACACCCAACACTTCAAGATGGTTGAGTGCAGATAGATACGGCGTCGAGGAGTTGCAATCAATTTTGTACCATTTGTTGACAGAACACTTCGCTCCAATTCCAAAAGGATATGGAATCCTCACTTTCCCACACGTATCATTGCACCCTCGCTTAGCGTAGTTTGTAACTGCTATTGGTGTTGCTGTTAATGAAAGGAAGGTAACTAGTAAAATATGGTAAGCTTGAAGTAACTTCATGTTTGTTAAGATAGAAAATGTATGGATTGAGGTGTTTAGGTTTATAATGGTGGCTATGATTGATTAGTTGGAGTTATGTGGTGAGAAATTACCCGTAGACCACGAGTCTACGCCGTGCATGATAATCCAATACTTTGGAAGTAATAGAGGGGATACTTTTCTACTCTTAAGATTACGATGGTCAGCATTTTGGTTGCATTTATTTGGTGGTGGAACTACGTCAAAAGATATCATTTCAAGTCCTTGTCCCTTGGAAGTGTTCTTTGCATTTATATTGTTTCTAACCAATAAACTAAAAACTTCTTCAATAAATCGGTTATATCTGTAATTTCTTTTAGCGGTATAAAAGAGTGTTGCTTCTAAATCAGGAATGCAGAAAAAAAATATTTAAGAACAAATGGACCGTTGTTTTAGCTTATTCTATGTTGCAATAGTAAACAGCGTTAAACCTGCTATATTGGGTAGAGACCTAGCCACTCAATCGCGGCAAGAAAAGTTGTAAATAGATTTGAGATACTAGAACTATAGTACGAAAGAACAATGAGCGCATTCTATCTTTTAGGACTATGATATATGAGGAATGATCACGAGGAAAGCCTTGAGAATATCAGTTGTAATTGATCTTCTTTATATGAAAAAGGGACATGATATAAGGTTTGTGCCAAATTCTTCTATTAAATGAAAACATTATCTGGTGAAACATGAGAACAAAAACTTATTCTGGTAATTCATTGAAAGAAAGTGGGAACTCATATATAATCGTTGTCAATACAAGGTCCCATTTGGAATGAACTCGGAAACATGCAAGTAGAGGAACCTCAGTCTCTAAGCAACACCCCAATAGTTAGATGTCATTCCCATGATTACCTGGGAAAGAATCAGCACCTACTTAATGAACTGCTCTATTTGGCTTTCATCAGCTATCTAGTTTTTATGTCTCGACTGCCATGATCCTTCAGCTAACATGCATTTGTAGAGAGGGTTGTCCCTCAATTTTTGGAGAGCCTCTCCAAAGGGCATCTAATTACTAAACCTGAGGCCCGAAAACAGAAAAACAAGCCTAATAAAAAAGTGGAATACTCTTAGAAGTTGGTGAGAACTACCTAAAAAGTGTTATCTTTGTTGCATTCTTTGAGCATATTCTGAAATCAAGTTTTTGTAGCATGTTTTCTTCAAAAATCATATTTGGTGGATATCATTTCCAATCCATTAAACCATTTCTTGACAACGTAGAAGTAAGAAAAAAATTTGTAACTATAATCTTGTTATAGATCTTTTCTTTCCAAGGAGCAGTTGGAATGATAGTCAATAAGTTTTTCTATGTAGTATGTACATTAGGAACAGAGTTGGCTTCAGAATCTAGAGGCCATGTGCGATCGCACACACTCAAGGTTGGACTTGTTTTTAGGACTGTATATTGACCTCCTCGCCCAATAATTCTATTCCTTTAAAGTAGTCAAGGGCCTTCTCCCTCACATGATATGAAAAGTGAGATCTTATCAACTAGAGACGGGATTGGCTGATCTTTTTTGTGGCTTTATAAGTAAACTACCATTGAAGTGTTTAGAAACACCCTCTCCCGCCTTCTGGTTCTTGTTTTCTTGATTAGTATGTACGATGCATAGATCATTGCTGCAAGAAAAACTGATCCCATGCTTAAGCAAACACCTGAATGATGACCAATACAAAGTGCAAATTGTCAAATCAAATAGCCATTTCCAACTGATTTGTGCTAAATAGAAAATTGCTTAGGCGATGCTTTCGGTAAAAAATTTGGTTATACAAAAATAAAGGAATTCGCCCATAATAGCTAATATATGAGTCGATTATAAGTCCAAAAAAGTTGCATTACCTATAATAACACCCATGGATGTTTTGCTTGATCTGCTTTCATCAGTGGTAACGCCCATCGGTGGTGTCGGTAGGGTCGGGTTGACCCGACCCAAACCCGAATGTGATAAAGCTTATCGGGTCGGGTTTAATCGGGTTGAAAAGGCTTATCGGGTTATTTTGACCCGAACCTGACCGATATTGTTACAGGGTTGGGTTAGGGTTCGGGTCAACCCGATAAGACCCAAAAATATAATGCAACTTTTTTTCAACATTATTTCCACGGTTCACTACTCTATAATTCATTACTGTTTAGTATAATAGTAGCATAATAGTAGCGTGATCTTATTTTTGTTAGTTTTCAGTCTTACGTTTTACTTACTGGTGCAGCAATACATGCTGGTGATTTTGCGTCACCAATATGATTTAAGTGTAATGGATTGATTTGGTTGACCAATGTGTAATCATGATAAATGTTCAACAAGTCGGGGTTGTGCGGAGTGCACACTTGTATGGCGTTATTATGATTATCATTCGGGGCGAAGCCCCGTATGACGGGGGTCCGGGGGCAGCGCCCCTGGTAGCAGGGTCCAAAGGGTCCAAGGGGCAGCGCCCCTGGCTGGGGTCGAGCTGCCAGGTTATGTTAAAAAATGCACTTGGAAATAAAATTCCTGACAGTATCCATCACTATCCTCCCACCTTGCACACTCTTCTGTAATTGTCGGATAGTCTACAAGAGAAACTTCCATGTTAGAACTGAAAAACAAACAAACAAACAAATAGTAGATATGTATTTTCTTATCTAAGATGGTTGGCTGGAATTATATGGTGTTTGACCAAACTACTGTTTATTCGCGGAGTTGATTTTTTTATTTGCACACTCTTTATACAAGAAGCAACATAACATATAAAAACTGTACAATTGTTTATTACACAATTTGAAGTAGGAGGGTGTCAGTAGGGTCGGGTTGACCCGAACCCAATAAGGTTTACCGGGTCGGGTTATATCGGGTTAAAAATTCTTGTCGGGTTGTTTTGACCCGAACCCGATAACTCAACAATGTTATCAGGTCGGGTTAAGGTTAGATTATTTATGTTATCGGTTATCGGTCAATCTTATCATGAAAATCAATGTTTAACTTTTTAAATAATATTGTAACTTTTTTAACTCAATGTGTGGCATGTTGTGTGTTTTATACTAAAATGTGCTAATCATGCATTGAATTAAAAAGGATTGGGAAGAAGAAATTAAGCTTTGTTTTCGCTTTGGAATATTCACTGTACGAGCTAAAAGATGAAATATAGCCACCTTGCTAATCACGCATTGTTGAAGAAATTTCTTAAACTGTACGAGAAAGATGAAATATCCAAATCTTGGTTTGCTCTTTTAAGTGGATTCATTAAGAAATAAATGCTTACACTTATTGGCAACATTTATGGATCTTAATATGGCTAACTATGTAGTCGAACGGTTACCATAATCAGGTTGCTTCTCATTAGCTATTCATTTATTATTAATCACTACTTATAGATTATAAGATAGAGTAAACCTTAGTGGACCCGAAGCCCACAAACCGGCTTGGACTGACTAACCTAATTTATCATCTAGTACTCCTCCGAAGTTGGAGCAGGAGATCTTCGAACTATCCAGCAGAAGTTAAACTTTGCAAAAGGCGAGAAATCTTTATCTTTTGAGAAACTTGATTTGTTAATTGTTGTTGTAGTCTTGTACTTGCGTAAGAAGATGTAACACCCAAAACTTCTTTTTTTTTCTTCTTTTTTTAAGAAGGAAACAAGAGTTAAAAAGAAAAGTAAATAAAACTTGTGGTTATAATGACTTTGAAAAACAATTAAAACCAGAAGGATATTGATTTGCTTGAGAAATCTTGAGGAGAAAGCTATTAGAAAAATATGTAAGAAGGAAAAGAAACGTATCGAATAATGCAAAGCGAATATAGAAATTGTGAAGGTTGAGATTTTATGTTTTTTTTCATTATTTTGCAGCAATAACATCAAAGAAAAAGGAAATAAAATTAAAAAAACATAAAGAAAAAGTGAAGAAAATAAAGGTCATTAAAGGCTATTCAACTCGTAAAATAAGGACACAAACCATTCGCTTTGAATGTGTGACTAATTACGATAGATATTAGAAGAAAAGAAAAATCAATTAACAATCTGTTTGAGATAGAAATCACAGATCTTTATGAGAAGAAAAGTAGAAAACCAATTTTATTATTAGAAAAGAATAAGAGATAAGACAAACCCTTTTTTGTCGAGAGGAAGAGACATGTGGAGAGAAAGAGAGTAATGTTATATCGAAAAATGGAGAATGAAGAAGAATGATAAGATGTGACGGAGTGACATAGATGCAGCGGCTCATGGCGGCCGACTAGGTTTTATGATCTAACATGCTCTGATACCATGTTGAATACTGAAAACCCCGTATCTTATGATTTATTATTGACAACTATTTATAGATTACAAGATAGAGTAAACCCTAGTGGACCCGAAGCCCACAAACCGGGCTTAGGCTGACTAACCTAATTTATCATCTAATAATATAGCCATTGTGCTAATCACGCATGGTTGAATAAATTTCTTAAACTATACGAGCTGAAAGATGAAATATCCAAATCTTGGTTTGCTCTTTCAAGTGGATTCATTAAGAAATAGATGCTTACACTTATTGGCAACATTTATGGATCTTTATATGGCTAACCATGTAGTCGAAAGGTTACCATAATCAGGTTGCTTCTCATTAGCTATTCATTTTTAGTATCACCCGACAACCCAACTCACCCGACTCGACATAACTGGACCCGAATACAACCCAAACCCGATAACCTAATTCCTTATTGGGTCGGGTTGCGGGTGAGTTTGTGGAAAACTAGAAGGGGGGGGGGGTGAATAGTTTTACCAATTAAAATTTTCGTTTCAAAAGTTTTTTGTTAATTGTTTGAAATATTATTAGATCTATGAATGAGTAAAAGACAAATGATCAATTTAACGGGACAAACAAGAAGTAAAAGTAAAGGATATACGACACAAGTATTTATAGTGGTTCGGCTACAAGGACACCTTCCTTGCCCTACTCCACTCCCCGAGTCTCCTACTCGAGAGTTCGTAATTACTAAACACCAAACTCCTTCAATCGGCAAAGAAGCCTCACAACGTTGCTTACCCTTTATTCGGTACTAAGCTAAATACCGGGTCATATTATAGAAGAACCAATCCCACGTAGCTTACCTTTTATTCGGTACCAAGCTAAAATACCGAGTCCTAATGTGGAAGGACCAACCTTACAAAGCTTACCCTTTATTTGGTACTAAGCAAAATACCAAGTTCTAACATAGGTAGAACCAACCTCACAACATACAACCATAATACCATTTTTGACACTTTACAAGATTTGATTTAAATGAATATGATGTATGAAATGATGATGCAAGATCAGTAGTTAGATCTTCATGTGATGGACAATGTTTGCGACAAGTGAACCTTGAAGTGTAACCTTTGTGGATTTTCTAGTCTTATTATATTCTAAGTAGACCTCTGTTTTATTTACTTTTACTGTTTCAGTCAGAATAGTTACCGTATTAACGGTAGTCAGTTCATAATCTATTTAATCAGTAGTTCATTTATTTCTTGAATAGCTCTTTTTGTGATTAATTAAATCTAACTGGATAAAATTACCGAGAGGAATTGACTCGTAAAACAGCTTAATACGGCAAACAACGCGTTTCGGCACGGCAATATTTCTGTCTGCGCTAAAGTAAAACATTAAAAACTATGACATTAATTCTTTTGACATTTTAATGCTACTAAACTTAATTCTTAACATTTACTAAGAAAACTTAGACTTTCGGGTCACGTTTATTCACAAACAAAGAATGTTATAGATCCCGACCAAAGACAAAATATCAACTAGGATCCCTCATAGGGAACAATAAAGCATTTTTCTAGCTAACTTGTTGGTGTACCATTTTTAACCTATCTCCATTTCATTTTAAAATACACACACATCACCACAACATTTCGAGAAAACCCTCTCATCCTTTCTTTCTTCCTTGTCCGGTCGAACCAACAAACACACACAATCCATACATTTTACCATTTTTGTTCAAGACCATAAAGGTTTAAACACATCCGGGTTGATTCTATTGGTCGTGGGTATATCACAACAACGTTTGGGTTGTTGTTCAAGTTCTAATCATCTCTTAAAAACCCTACTTTGTAAGTCTCTAAATTTTACTAATCTTTGTACTTTTGATAGTCTAATGATGCATAAATACTAGATGTACAATTAGTTTTGTAAAAATCAAAAGCTAAAAATCTATAAAACTATATTAAGGGCGCGTTTGGTTCGAAAGAAAAGAAAAAAGGGAAACATGGAAACACATCATTTTTATATTTTGGTTGTGTTAGTGAAATAATATTTAGTGTCATAAAAGTTTATAGCTTATTTGGTTTATTAATAAGCTAATATATCTTATTTTGGTACTCCCCGCCCGGCTTATAAGGCCACAGGCCCAACGAGCAAGCCCAATACCGGCGATATTAGGCTTGGCCTCATAAGCCTTGACTTATTTTTGGGTTTTGTTTAGCTTATTTTAATACCCAAAAGTGCTTATTCGTGTATCTTATAACTTATTGATTTTATTTTGGGCCTTGTATATATACGGAAATTGTTTGATTGGGATTACACATACTGCAGCCCAACTAAGGCCCAATAGGTTTCGGCTTATTTTTTGGATCCTTTGTTTGGCTTATTTTCGGCTTATTGAGTAGTTCTCTTAGTTATAGACGAAAATAAGGTTTAAAGAGTAGAAAGAGCTAGTGTGGTCATTGGTCCGGATGAGTCCAAGTAAGCCATTTAAGCTCGCAGCTTATGGATTGTTTGACTACACAGCTTATTTCGTTGACTTACTAACTTACTTATTTGACTTTAGTAATTTTTGGCTTATTTTATTATTGAACTTTTGATATTGGGCCTAATTCAAATTTAAAAACTAAGGATAAGGGTTTTGGACTAATATTGGGCATATAAGCGAAAACTAATCATCTTGAACGTTTAAAATGGATTTTTGAAAAGATTTCTACTTGTATAGTTAAAATAGTACGATGGAGAAATGTGTTTTTTGCTAAAACTCACAAAATGTAGATTTTGGCATTTTGTCAGAAGTTGATTTATTTGGAGGTAATTGTTTGAAAAATAAGGTTTAAGACCTTGGAAAATATTTTATAAACGAACGGGTCATGCCGAAATTTCATAAAGATATTATACTTAGAAATATTTTTACTATAAGTTGCTTTCTTAAAAATCCGACAAAAAGACAAAATAATAAAATATTATTATTTTAGCAATCGACTAAAAGATGAAAAATATATTTTATAATTTTATAAATTATAAAACTTCTATTAATTGTTTAGTGTATTTAAAACGTGTCATTTTCTATATATAATACGTCTAATCGAGATAACTTAGAATATACGAAAGTAAATTGCCGGAATATATATTCTAATTACTTATTTTCTATTTACATATTTCCTATTTACTCTACATACTTATAATATTTAAATAGTATAAGTATATAATACCTAATGTATATACTTCGACATATTTTCTTCGAGTCTAAATCACCAACCACCACACAACCAATAATACTAAAAACAGTAATACAAAACGTTTTCAAAACTCTTAAATGCGCATTTCAAACATATTTCTGAGACGGACAAATTGCTTGGTCGTGGAAGCCGTTGTACGCTGTTATGTGACCATCTTATTCTCAGCTACTATTCATCCTTGTAAAAAGTGAGTTCTCGTAGCCCCATTTTTAAACTATTTTCCTTGGGGGAAAATGATACTCAAATCTCTTTCAAACTGTTTTCTTTGTGCTAAAACAAATTCTATTGTTTTCATACTTTTAGACAATGTTATGTGCCTATAATTGCGTATGTGAATGTTGTTTGTATATGTCATGCATGCATATTGGGTAACATAACTAGAAATTATAATGGCCGACATATGTTAGCTCTAGCTGGTAGGCTATAGGTCGTCTCATCAAACTCATAAGTTGCATAAATTTCATGGCATAAATTGGCATAGACAGGTTCTCTTATATCAAACGCACATCTCCATGCCTCGAAAGTGAACATTTCTTCATCTCCTCCCATCTCATACACTTTAATTTCCATCATTTCTTCAATCTCTTTGGTACAACCCATATTGTTCAACACTTCCCAATCAATAATTATCAGTGAATAAATCTGTTTTAATAGTAAACGTGCAAGGTTGGTGTTGTATTTTGTCTTAGCAGCTCTGTTACTAGTTCCCCAATGCAGAAATTCAAGATGAAAGCGTGGAAGCATAGCTTCTTCCACGGTCTCATGTTAACGGGTTCTTTTTGGGCGAGAAGACGAACTGGCTTCAAAATTGTTTGTACCTGAGGTCTGCATATACAATCATCATCAAGACATGTAAATATTAGTGTTAGAAAAGTTTTATAGCCAACGGACATGCCTAACACAACACCTCAAACTTTCTGGTTCGTTTTCAGGGGAAAAGTGTGGTGTATTGATGTGTGTTTGCAAGCTTTAAATTTATAATACTAGAAATATCAATTTTAACTAAAAACACAACACGAGCAAGTATACCCTTTCGTGTATAGTATAGTTTAAGGTAAGTCCCAGTCGTTCCATGGGAATTGCAGGTTATTTCAGAAAGTTATAAGGTGCTAGGGTCAATATGATTGTCACTGACCAAATTAACCAAAAACATGTATATAATCAAAATAATAATGAAAGCACTAAAATACGAAGAACCAAGCAAATGATGAAGCATGTTTGTTTAGGCATGATCACTAAGGTATAAAGGTATTTAAGATAGTGTTTATAAGTTTAGAAATCAAGACAACATAAGTTACAAATCCTTTCGGCCTTTAAGTGTAACTAGTGATTATATCAATAATAACAACGAATCCTTACGACCTTTAGACGTTATTATAACCAATATATTAAGTGGAATGATGAAACACAGATTCATAAGTACCCTTTCGGCCTATATACTTAGTCAAATCATGTTTAACCAATTCGATAAACACATATCCAAACATCCCATATCAAAGATCACATATCACCCAAACAAACACAAGACCACTACTCCATAATCAAACAAGTAATAAACATATTAAACTCATTAAATTCATAAACTTTCATATCAAAAGATAATAGAAGTGTACCAAAGTTATAAGATCAAAATATGGTGATTACAAGCTTTTTCAACCGAAAACTATTATCAATAACCCAAGCTATTGATTTCTATTATCCCAGACCTTCATATACTGTCACTACACTTCTTGGAACCAGAAATAACAAGCCAAAATCGTCCGACACGGCTTTGATTGAGTGGAAGTATGATCAAGGGTGAACTTGGTGTGAATTTCACCCTTATAACTTTTGATTCTTTTTCTTATGGATTGTATAACACCCTGTGTTTTAGGGTCATTGACGTCGTCAATAAATCCACAATGTATCTTTTGTATTGTACGCGTTTACTTTTAAATCGTAAACGTTAAGTTAAATCGCGTACGCTAAAAATTAGCGTTCAATGTAAACGGGCATCAAACGATTAAATGTTTACATCAATCAAGTATTAAATAATTCTTTTGAGAATAATTATGGTCTTTGTTTATTTTATTTTTATCGGTTACGTAAAGTGTGTACGTTTCGCGATAAAGTACGTTTAGGCATACCCGGAACCACGTTAATTAATCTACGCTTCAACAAATACCCACTTTTATACCCAATACATAAAAGTTACAAAAATATATCATATATATCATACATAGGACGAAATTGTTGCAATTTATACAAGAAATATAAGAAAAATCTTGCAAGTAGTCTTTGTACTTCACTAACTCATTAAACATAGCCATGCTATGTTTCACTTGACCAATTTTTCTTCCTTAAGACCATGAACCTTGTCTCTAAGACCACTATTGCAATCTTTTTGACCATTTAGATTATATATGTGCAAGTATTCATAGAGAAGCACATAGATAGCAAGTGTTAACTAAAAATCAAACAAAAACACTCTCTTCCTCCTCTCTTATAGCTACGGCATCAAACACCCCTTTAACCCAATCCATACCTTGATTTTCTAAGAGCATACATACATACACACATCCATCCTAAGATATACTAAGATGTTTCCAAGCATTGGTTAACCATTTTCAAGTGTTGAAGCATAGAAAGTAAGATTAGGGTTTCAAACCTAATCTAGGGTTTTTATTATTGCAAGCTTGGTTTAAAGTCTAAACAAGGGTTTAGCACTTACTTGTCATCATCATACATCATCCCATTAAGGTTATCTAAAGCCTTTAACTTTTCATTTATATGATTATATGTATATGTGATGTTTATGTAGTGAAATCACCATTAGGACATGTTTAACTTGTAAACTTGGATTTTTCTTGTAAATATAGTTTTATGAACTTGTACACATGTTGTATGGATGATAATATGAAGTTATAATGGAAGTAAAACTAGTTTTAGTAGTGGTAGTCCCACTACTCATTCTGAGTTATCTCTTCCTGATTATAAAGCTTTCTACGTTGATAACGATCATTTTAAAGAGAGGAGTATGTCACACCCCGCCAAGGCGGAAACGCAAGGCGCGACATAATAGGATATTAACATAGCACATGGTATCTTTATAGAGAATATGTATACCATATTATAAATTATGAGTTTTATATTAGAACTTGTTGAAATTTACATAGTTGAAAAGTATAGTAAAACAAGTTTAAACGAAAAATAAGTTATAAGTATAATATATGGTATGCTAAAGGTGGTCTGATTTGTGGATTCGAAATCCAAACAGTGGGTTTGACAATTTTAAAAATGATATATACATCTCGTGACGATATCCAATAAATGTAAGAAACTCGAAAAAACGGATTAATAACGAAAAAAGATAACGATAAATACTAGTTATACTTTAAGTATAAACGATTATAAAAAGACTTTTATAATATATACAAAAACAAGAAAGTTTGGTATTTTAAAAAACAGATATATACTTAATTTTTAGGATTCCAAAACAATAAGAAACGAAATTTTTTCGATTAAGAAACGAAGAAGTTATATGAATTAACCAGCAAGTTTATATACTTAAAATGTATAAAAATATTTTTAACAAAAAAACTATTTTTATAAAAAGTTTACATGATCATTTGGCTGGACAGCAAAACATTAATTATTGTAAACATTCATAAAATAAATAGAACTTTTCAAATGACGAGAACGTCGCTCGAAAGAATTACTAAAAACGGATAAACTAAAGACGAATAAAATGACGATCGTTACGAAAATTCGCAGTTACAAAGTTAATTTTATAAACTACGAACCGTAAAAATTACTGTATCATGCAGTCAGACCACCCACTTATTAAAAATGTGATTCATTTTGATCAGACAAAGAAACTTGGACAAAAGAAATCAGCTAAAAACGTGGATTAAACGAACAAGTGTAACTTGCATTTATACCGGGTATAACGACAATTAAATAGTATAGTAAAAGTACAATTATATAAAACGTCATGAACTGATAAAGTACTTTTCACAGAATGTTTATCAAAATATAAAAATTTAAAATTTTTCTACAATCATCTCATACGAAGACATGGACTAACGAAACAAAGCGAGAAACGATGTTTACAAAACGGGAAAAGTTATGCTAGTTTCACTACAAAAACGATAATTATAAAACGTTTTCACTCTATAACAACGATTTCTAAATTTAAAAAAAAGATGGAGAGTGAAGCATAATAGAATATATTGTGGTTATCAACAGTACCTATATTACTCAGGAAGCGTTTACATAATGAGGTGACACTCTTCGGGGTTCTATCGACAATTGTTGGATTTAAACGATTTAACTGACCCTAGCCTCCTCATACGTCACTACACATGACCTCTTAAAAAAGAAAAAATTTATGATAAGCCCGAGACGATATTAGAATGTAACTAAATAAAAAACTTGTATATGATGTTAGATTTAATCAAAGCGCGATTAGTGTATAATTACAACGTACTCAAGTGTTAATTTAGGCGTCATGCATCTCGCGATCATTACGTGACGCGCTATACATGTGAGATTTGGAATTATTTTACATCCCGTCATTAACACAAGGTGAGTTCAACTAGCCCACACATTTTTATGATTTTACATGATTTATACACTTTGGGTGTGGAAAACATGCTTTTTTATAAATTGTGTATGCAAGTAGTAATATTTTTTATTGAATACGAGTTTGCCTAAGTAGCGATAATACACCAAAGTTGACAGGCCTACATTATCATTGAACTGCAATTGCATTAGATGTAGTTGTGATTACATAAATGCTTGAGCGTTAAGTTTATGAAATAGATCTAATTATGGGCTAGACATTCCCCGTTCGTGTGTTTAGCTATCATCTCCAGGAGACGCAATGTTTAGCCTGTCGGAACTTTAGATGTTTAGGGTCTTGAACATCTGACTCGTTGCATAATAGCAATATTTATTATTGCGCAATGTAAAATGTCGAGCTTCATTCCATAGTAGCTTAAAGGAAAAACGTAATCGGATTTGTGAGTGATCTGCATCTGTTGCATTATCAACGAGGAAGGTCTTGGCGCGTCTTGCTAAATTATAAGTTTACTACCTATGAAACACCAACACTTTTTTTGTTAACAGTTTTAAAGCAATGTTTACAAGGTAGGTCATAGCACTGAGGTGCCAGGATATACATAGGTGACACTTTCTCATGTGCGGTTATCACGCTAAAGATTTGGATGTTAATATGGTTTTTGGGTGAAAATAGTAATTGTCAATCTTTGTAAAATAATCAAACACAGAACCAAGTCGAGCTGCATGCTTAAGTGTAACAAGTCTTTTATCAAATACCAAAAAATTTGGGGGGTTAATAACTCTCCCCCCCCCCATTTTAACAATGACGTTTTATTGTCGTTCTAAGTATAACTTGTGATTTTTCTTTCTTTGAGCGAGAGTATGAAGGGGGTATCTATTGATCTGATACCAAGATAACACCCAACAGATATCCTTATTCCGCTGCGACCTCTTTTGGTGGTTTTACACAAGTACTAACTTCTGCTGGTATCGATTGACTAGTAGACATTGATCAAAATGGTGAACTCCTAGGTCAAGACTTAGAGGTCGGTAGCAGCCGCAATAAGGCAATGACCCTGTGGAGAATTTTATAAAGGCCATTAATTCGAAAGAAGAGTAATTCCAACCAATGAGCGTGTGCAAAGGTTAGAAGTAGCAGTTCTGGAATTGTCAACCATTGGGTGGAGCGTGTCATGCAGACGTACACAATCGATTCTATGAGCTTGCTAGGTTAACCACACTTGGTTACCCCGTGAACCAAAAGATTGGGAAAGGTACACATACTACGGTCTTATTGCTCCACAGAATCCATACAGATTAGTGGCAGGCGGAACTAAACGACCCTCTTATGAATAACAGAAGTCTATACAAAAAGTTGTTGGTGTTTAGCCGATGAGGCGCAAGATTAGGAATGGATCATTGACAAAGTGATGTTTGTGAGTCGAATAATGAGAATGTCCAGAGGGACAATAAGGAGAATCTATGTCTAGGAAAGTGTTTACCATAATACACCAACCCTGTTAGTAAATATATCTACGGGTTCGACACCTAAATGTACAAACTCAAGTTTCTACCATATCCCTCAGACCCTTGTCGTATGTGTACGAACATCCAATCTCGATTTGGGCATTTTTTACACAAGGATTATTAACAGCCGGGCGCCTAGCGATGTTGGTACCCCTTGAATGCTAAAAAGACCCAACAACAGCTCTGAGCGTCAGATGTTTTTAGAGGTATGGAGAGCCATGATCACTCCAAAGCAGCATGGACCTAGGTTTGCTACCGAGACACATCTCTCTCTCTCTCTCTCTCTATCTAGATATCTAATCTTGTGCTATCCACAAATGACATCAAGCTATGGCTAGTTTTGGAGGTCGGTCGTAGTAACAATAGACATTTCGGCTACGTGTGGAATGGAGTATAAGAGCCACTGTCTTCGTGATCTAGGTCAAGTGCGAGGAGCAGCGACTGAGTGACTTCACCAAGACCTGAACATAATCAGTACGGGTCTTCTCTAGAACACAACCACTAGGGCTACAATCAATTTAGAATTCTTGTAGCCGACCTAAAGCGATTTTTTTAATAAAAAAAACAAGAAATACTTATATAGTGGTTGTTTTTCCATACTTCACTACCATCGTGCTTTGTCTCAAAACATCGGCCCAATAGTCTAGGTATTAGTTATGAAAGGTTTTAGTTATGAAATTGAAATAGCAAGCGGACAACTAGTAGAGATCAATAAGATTATACACGGTTGTAAGTTGGAAATAGAAGGACATACCTTTGCATAGACCTAATACCTTTTGGACACGGAAGTTTTGATGTAATCATAGGAATAGACTGGTTGTCTAGGAATAGGGCCGAAATCGTCTGCCATGAGAGGGTAGTTCGAATTCCACTACCACGTGGCGAGATGCTTAGGGTGTTAAACTATCGGAGAAAATACTTCATTATAATCAATACCCGCCCTTTGTGTGAATCCACGAGCCACCAACCATGCCTTGTACCTAGGATTTTGAACACCTTTAATCCCTTCCTTTATCTTGAACAACCATTTGCAACTCACCAGCTTTTGCCCAGCTAGAGGATCTACTAACTCCCAGGTCTTGTTCTTCCTCAGAGAATCCATCTCTTCTTCTATAGCAGCTTTCCACTTAGAACTGTCTTCACAAGCAACTGCCTCTTGGTATGTCAATGGTTCATGAGTATATTCTTCCTTTGCTACAGCAAATGCGTAAGCAGCCATATTACTCTCATCTTAAAACCTTAAAGGTTTCATTCTTGTCCTTGGCTTTCTATCGTGAACCAACTGATAATTTGTGAGATCCAGTGGCTGATTGGTTTCTTGATCCCTTGCATCTTCATCATCGCCATCTTCATGATCTATCTGATCTTCCTCAGGTGTATGATTATTTAACCTCTGCAGTTCCACCTCAACTTGTAATTCCTCAACAGACTTATCACCTACACCAGAATTCTTCAATGTGTCTTTGTACATGACACTTTCATTGAAGACCACGTTCCTGCTAGTAACTATTTTAGGTGATTCATCATCAAGCCTATATAGTTTGTACCCCTTCATACCCTTGGGATACCCCAAAAGAACGCATTTTACTGCTCTCGGCTCGAGCTTACCTTGTTTATCATGAGGATATGCGACACATCCAAAAATCCTCAACATCTCATAATCACTTGGATGTCCCGACCACATCTCCATAGGTGTCTTTTTCTCAATCGCTCTCGATGGTGACCTATTGATAAGATATACGACCGTACATGTCGCTTCTGCCTAGAAGGTTTTGGGTAATCCAGACTTAATTAATAAACATCATACCTTATCCATGAGAGTTCTGTTCATACGTTCTGCTAACCCATTCTGCTGCAGCATCCCGACAACTATCAAATGTCTAGCAATCCCACTCTTAATGCATAGCTGCTCAAACTCCCGGTTACAAAACTCAAGACCATTATCCGTCCTCAACTTCTTAACCGTCCTCCTAGTCTGATTCTCTACTAACTGCTTCCACTCTTTGAACTTTCCAAATGCCTCGTGTTTGAACCAGAGAATATAAACCCATACCCTCCTAGAATAATCATCAACAATAGATAAGAAATACCTCTTACCTCCCAATGATTCCACCTGAGACAGACCCCATAAGTCTGAATGAACATAGTCTATCACTCCCTGAGTAGTGTCCCCTTCCTACACCGAAGCTGACTTGATGTCACAAAAATCGAGCTTACCTAGACTTTTCTTGCCAAACAGACCATGCTTTTCCAGCACCTGTAGTCCCGCCTCGCTGATATGTCCCAGTCTTTTATGCCAAACCTGCGCAAGACTGTCTTTTTCTTCAACACTAGCATTAAGCTCACCCGCCACTGCATGACCATCCAAAGAGTATACGCAATTATCCCTTCGAGTTCCAGATAAAACAACCCTGGAACCATTAATCACCTTGATTTTGCCCGACTGCAATTTTACGGTATATCCCTCTTTTTCAAGAGTTCTCAGCGATATCAAGTTTCTTTTCAATTCAGAAATATACTTAACATTGTGTAACACAAAAACTTGACCCATCTTTCAGTTGTATCCTCACCTTGCCAATACCTCTGATCTTATACTCCCTGTTGTCACCCAACTGTATACTGCCCCAATCGCATTCTAGAAAATCAAAAAGTATATCTAACCTGGGTGTCATGTGGTATGAACATCCTGAATCCATGATCCAATCTAGCAGAGCATGTGTGCTCATCACCATCATCACCTTATAATCATCATAAGTCAAACCACTAGAGCTTGGTTGCTCATCTTTCTTGACGTAACTTCTTTACTACTTGCGATTATTCTTCGGACAGTCTCTCTTCAAGTGATCCTTAGATTGGCAAATATAGCACTTGAGTCTTCCACCTTGAGACTTTGATCTTGACTTTCCCCTTGACTGACTTGAATCCCTATTATTAGTTCTACCCCTCATATATAACCCTTCACCATCATCCCCCTTCGCCTTAGACCTTTCTTTGATTTCCTTTGAATTTAGTGTGGCCATCACGCCCTCCAAAGTCAAAGCTTCCCGTCTATAGAGCAAGGTATCTACAAAGTGTTCGTATGATGCTAGTAAAGAAGTGAGTAATAATAAGGCAAGATATTCATCCTCAAATTTTACCTTAATATCAAGAACGATTTTGTTGAACTCATCTATATGCTCGGAAATCTTTCGTCCAACTGGCATGCAGAATGTATACAACTTCTTCTTCAGGTACAACTTGTTGGCCAATGACTTTTTCATATACAAAGTCTCGAGCTTTGACCAAACCCCCGCTGCAGTCGTCTCCCTGGTAACCTCTCTCAGAACCTTGTTACCTAAACACAAAATCACGGCACTGTGAGCTTTCTTGTTTAGCTTATTTTTTGCTTGAGCTTCCATATCCTCGGGTAAAACCTCCAGACCTGCTTCACATCCATGTTGGATTAATAAAGCACGCATCTTGATCCTTCATAACTCGAAATTCAAATTTCTCGATGTCAAACTTGGCTCTTGTCATTCTTTATCCCTTTATTAATTTGCTACACCTTGTGAAAAACCTCACAATCATAAATTACAAAGTCCCTTGTGCTAAAAAAACCACTAAGTACTAATCTTTTGTTATAAAAACAAAAAATATTAATCAAATAGCCCAATATAATCTATAGCAGCCTTGGCACAATATATTAGAACTAATTAAAGTGGCCCAATAAGCAAAACCCTATTAACTGTTGTAGTTGACTTTAGATAGCAGCCCCGTACCTTTCTTCTTCCTCTCTCCTACAATGAAAACAACAGCAGACACCACCGTGTCTTCTTCTTCTTTGTCTTTAAGCTTTGAAGCTTAAACCCTTGTCGATACACCTCAACAAGAAACCCTTTTCTATCGAAACCCTGCTGCACCCTTGTCATTCAAGATCTGAACAACAAGAAACCCTTTGTTGTTGATTACCTAGTAGCCCAAGCAGAAAAACCTTCTGCTCCTTCTAGAAAACCGAACAACAAAGACCCTTCAAAATCAATCCTAGATAACCAGAGAACCCCGCGAACCGAGCTCTGATACCACTTGTAAGATTCGACAACCTACAACCCTGGTTACTAGATCTGGAACCTAGACCTTGAAGTTGAAGACACACAATAGCTAACGATTAACAAAAAAGTAAAGAGAAGAAGAACAAGCACACACAAGGTATTAACCCTTAACTGAATGCTTGGTTAAGTATTGAAAGAATGATGTGCAAAGCCCTCCCCCTTACCTCCTTTTATAGAGATGAGGGGGAAGGTAAAATCAACTTCGAAAGAGTCTAAGTCGGCTGTAGTTAGGGCTGGGTTTGGACAAAGTAAACCCATGACCCTTTACTTGACTAATAAGAAAGAAAACTTAACACTCTAATCCCTAGACTTTGTTACAAGCTAATATAGAGACTAATATTGCAACATAAGGTATATGGAGAATGGCCAAAAGAGAAGGTGAAACGTCTTATGAGTGCGAAAGTAGAAGAGCCAAAACTAAAGGACATCGCCATCGTTTGAAACTTCTCTGAGGTATTCCCTGACGACCTATCAGGATTACCTCCTTCCCGAGAAGTTGAGTTTCGTATCAACCTAATCCCTGGAGCAATGTCGGCCGCGAAGTATCCCTATCACTTGGCACCCACTGAAATGGAGGAGTTGTTGAACCAACTCAAGGAACTCTAGGACAAGGGTTTTATTTGGCCAAGTTCATCGCCATAGGGATCACTGGTATTATTCATCAAGAAGAAGGACGGTTCTTTCAGGATGTCTATCGCCTATAGAGAGTTAAACAAATTGACCATCAAGAACCGTTATCCCCTCCCTAGAATCGAAGACCTATTTGATCAACTACAAGGATCACGATACTTCTCCATGATAGACCTTCGGTCCGAATACCATCAGCTGAGAGTACAAGAAGACGACATTCTAAAGACTGCACTTAGAACTCGATATGGACATTTTGAGTTCACAGTAATGTCCTTTTGTCTGATAAATGCACTAGCGGTATTCATGGACTTGATGAACCAAGTATGTAGACCATACCTAGACAAGTTTGTTATCGTCTTCATCGACGACATCTTGATCTACTCTAAAACAAAGGAAGAGCATGAAATGCATCTAGGATTAATCTTAGACCTGCTCAAAAAGGAGAAACTATACGCAAAGTTTTTAAAGTGTGAATTTTGGTTGCGAGAGGTGCAGTTCCTTGGGGATGTGGTTAACAGTGATGGCATCCATGCAGATCCCAGCAAGATTGAAGTTGTTAAGAATTAGGAAGCCCCTAAGTCACCCACAAAAGTTTGGTCATTCTTAGATTTAGTAGGATATTACCGGTGATTCATTGCGAACTTTTCTAAGATTGCCAAATCACTTACCATCTTGACTCAGAAGAACAAGAAGTATGTTTGGGGAGATTAACAAGAGAGGGCATTTCAAACCTTGAAGGATAAGTTGTGTAATGCACCTATTTTAGCACTTCCCGATGGACCAAAAGATTTCATGATATACTATGATGCATCATGCCAAGTCTTGGGATGCGTGTTGATGCAAAGAGGTAAAGTGATTGCTTATGCCTCTAGACAATTGAAGATCCACGAAAAGAATTACACCACCCATGATCTGGAACTGGGTGCAATTGTATTTGCCCTTAAGATATGGAGACACTACTTGTACGGAACGAAGAGTATCATTTATACCGACCACAAGAGTCTCCAGCATATCTTCAATCAGAAGGAGATGAATATGTGTCAACATCATTGGATAGAGCTTTTCAGCGACTATGACTGCGAAATTTGCTACCATCTTGGTAAGGCAAACATAGTAGCCGATGCACTAAGTAGAAAGGAAAGAATCAAGCCTATGAGAGGTCGAGCTATGAGCATGAACATTCAGACGAGTATCAATGGTGTGATACTAGCGGCTCAGAATGAGGCATCTGAGGTCGTCGATGCACCAGCGGAAATGCTACGAGGGCTAGACAGACAGATGGAGGGCAGGAGTGATGGAGCATTGTATGACATGGATTGATTATGGGTTCCTTTGACGGGTGGTGTAGGAATCCTAATAATGGATAAAGCCCATAAGTCATGGTACTCAGTACACCTAGGAGCTAATAAGATGTACTATTATCTTAGAGACATGTACTGGTGGCCAGGGATAAAGAAGGATACAACCTTGTATGTTAGCAAGTGCTTGACTTGTTTGAAGGTTAAAGTTTAACATCAAAGGCCATCCGGCCTACTGCAGTAACCTGAGATCCTTTAGTGGTAATGGGAAAGAATAGCCATGGACTTTATCACAAAACTACCAAGGACCGGTAATGGGCATGATTCAATCAGGGTTATCGTGGACAGATTGACTAAGTCTGCTCATTTCTAACCCATTCGTGAGGACTATAAGATGGATAGACTAGCTAGGCTCTACCTCAATGAAATCATGGCAAGTCATGGTGTGCCAATATCTATAATATCCGACCGAGATAGTCGCTTTACGTTACAATTTTGGCAATCGATGCAAGAAGCATTAGGAACACGTTTAGACATGAGTATGACTTACCATCCGCAGACTGATGGTCAAATCGAGCGTACCATTTAGACCTTGAACGACATGCACAGAGCATGCATCATCGACTTTGGAGGAAGTTGGGATGTTCATCTTCCATTGGTTGAATTCTCATACAACAACAATTATCATTCTAGCATGAGATGTGCACCGTTTGAAGCACTCTATGGGAGGAAATGTCGTTCACCCATCCTATAGGCAAAAGTAGGAGAAGGACAATTGATTAGACCTGAGATCATACAAGAAACTACTGAGAAGATTTCCCATATCAAGGATCGACTTAAAGATGCACGCGATCATCAGAAGAGCTATGCCGACAAACGTAGGAAACCCTTAGAATTCAATGTAGGTGATCATGTCCTGCTCAAAGTGTCACCTTGGAAGGGTGTGGTACGCTTTGGGAAGAAAGGCAAGTTAGCACCTAGGTTCGTTAGAGCCTTTGAGATCACTGAGAGGATCAGTCCAGTAGCCTATCGACTAAGACTACCTCAAGAACTAAGCAGTGTCCATGACATGCTTCACGTGTCAAACCTCAAGAAATGTTTGTCTGACCCAACCCTACATGTGCCTTTAGAGGAAATCCAAGTTGATGCTAAGTTGAACTTTGTGGAAGAGCCTGTAGAAATCTTAGAGCGTGAAATCAAAAAGCTGAAGCGGAGTAGAATTCCTATCATCAAGGTTTGATGGAATTCAAAACGAGGTCCTGAATTTACTTAGGAACGTGAGGATCAAATGAAACTCAAATATTCATATCTTTTTAGCTCTAGCACTAGTTGAATTTCAGGGAAAAATTCTTTTTAAGGGGGATAGACTGTAACCTTTGTGGATTTTCCAGTCTTATTATATTCTAAGTAGACCTCTATTTTATATACTTTTACTGTCTCTGTCAAGGCAGTTACCGTGTTAACGGTAGTCAGTTTATAATCTATTTAATTAGTAGTTTATTTATTTCTTGAATTATCTCTTTTTGGATGATTATATCTATGCTTGATAACTTACCAGGAGTTTCCCGCAAACAGCTTAATACGGCAAACAACGCGTTCTGGCACGGCAATATTTCTTTCTACGCTAAAGTAAAACATTAAAAACTATGACATTAATTCTTTTGATATTTTAATACTACTAAACTCAATTCTTAACAATTACTAAGAAACTTAGACTTTCAGGTCATGTTTATTCACAAACAAAGAACGTTATAGATCCCGCCAAAGATAAAATATCAACTAGGATCCCTCTTAGGATGCCTTAGCCGACCGAACCCCTCAAGGGAACACCAAGGCATTCTTCTAGCTAACTTGTTGGTGTACCATTTTTAACCCATCTCCATTTTATTTCAAAATACACACATATTACCATAACATTTCAAGAAAACCCTATCATCCTTTCTTTCTTCCTTGTCCTGTTGAACCAACAAACACACACAATCCTTACATTTTTCCCTTTTTGTTCAAGAACATGGAGGTTTAAACACATCCGGGTTGATTCTATTGGTTATGGGTATATCAAAACAACGTTTGGGTTATTGTTCAAGTTCTAATCATCTCTTAAAAACCTTACTTTGTAAGTCTTTAAATTTTACTAATCTTTGTACTTTTAGTAATCTAATGATGCATAAATAATAGTTGTATAATTAGTTTTTGTTGTGGTTGTCGTAAGGTACTACTACAAGAAGTTTTACAACTCCTTAGGCAGAGTACCTAATCGTTGTAGTAGTAGTATAGGCAAGACTCGGGGGTTGTTATCGTTCTCTAGGGGGAATAGGTTGAGAAGGCTTGATCACGGTCTAACAAAATTCTAGGAGTTAAGAGAAGATTATTTTTGTGTTTTTATATTTTGTGAAAGCAGGTAAATCTATGGTTTGAGAGGTTGGTTTGTTTAACTAATTAACTAAACTAATATCTAATCTACTGGTGATAACTTTATGATAATTAAATGTATTTACTAAATCATGCACTACTAATCAGATTGCTTCTCCTAATCCTATTGCCTTGTCACACTTGTGATGATATGTGTAAGTACTTCCTAAGTCATGAACGGATTACACGAACCGGGCGTTTATTTAATATTCCGTTAGGGCAACACACAAGTAAGGTAGTATGAAGACTATTACAAGGCTCCTAAGAGTATATTAAATCATGCACTACTAATCAGATTGCTTCTCCTAATCCTATTGCCTTGTCACACTTGTGATGATATGTGTAAGTACTTCCTAAGTCATGAACGGATTACACGAACCGGGCGTTTATTTAATATTCCGTTAGGGCAACACACAAGTAAGGTAGTATGAAGACTATTACAAGGCCCCTAAGAGTATATTAAATGCATGTGAAATATCTTAAGAGGGATCAACCATATAAAGGGGCAAGGTAGTATTAAGACTGTTACCCGATGGTATCCTTTCTACGCACTCGCGTTTCCCTAGACGTGTCTATAGTGATACAGAAAAAAGCTGGTTTTCTAGAACCTAGCGCGCACAATCATCAATCAAGAAGCAACAGTAAAAGGATCTACAATTCGACTTTCATGCAATCATAAGCAAATACAAAGGAGGGTTTAGCCTCGCGTGTTATAAAGAAAGCAAAGAGATAAATCAATAACACAACACATAGACATATTGAATGATTAATGATAAATAACCTTACTTGAATTAAAACATGGAGTCAAGTTAGTACAATAGGGTTTTGAGGCCCTAAAAACGACCTATGAAGCTACTACAAGAGCTAAGGTTCGTCTCCCAAAAGTTATAAAAAGTTACACCCTTAAAACCCTAAAATTGGTTTAGTATATATAGAGATATCGTTGCGACGACGTCACGTTGTAATCCTGATGTTGTCGCTACGTGGATGATTCTAGATCCTCATTGAGTCAGTTACGTCTTGACGCCGTCACTAAATCTCTGACGTCGTCACTAGATGGATCACGACGGCGTCACTTTATGCCTGCGATGCCGTCTCCACGTTCTGTAAGCAATACTTCTTCAAGGATTTGGTGTAGGTCCGTAATCTCGTCCGTTTCTTCTCCAAATGAGCCCAAGTCACGTGTATTCCCTCCAAATGCCATCAAAGTGCTAAAAACCTAAAAGCAAATGATTAAGCACATAATCTGGGCATATTTTCAGGATTTAGGAGGTTAAATGACCCCGGAATAGTGTATAAAATGACACCTTATCAAATACCCCTTTACTTGGGATTTGCTTGTCCTCAAGCAAATAGGCTTTTCTACCTAGACAATAGCAATATAAAGGTCATTTAACCTACTCTTTAAAGTATTTTAAATCACAACCTTCTAGACCTCGTAACTGAAAGCATGGAAAGCATACACTAGCACCTCACATAAGTGTTTGAGATTCTCTCTTTCTCTCAGGTGTATAATAAATTATAACATAATGGGGAAATGGAAAATCAACACTCATTACCTGTCATAACATATAAATTACCATAGACTTGGTAAAGGATCAAACCTCCACCGCTGGGCGCAAGCATTAGTCATTACTATCCAAGAGGTCTTTTAATGGGTTGTGGGGTGCAGGTGTAAGATAACATTAATGGAAACGGAAACGGATGAGATACATTTGGGTGGTGACTTAAGGTAAATTTGGAGTGGATAGGTTAGCTAATTATTTATACGAATACACGCTGGTTTGGTTGCTAAGCCAAGACTCGGACGAAAAGTTTTGGGTCTCGGGTATAACTGAAAAGTTGTCCGGAATGTCGTTTTACGTCAAACGCTAGTTTACCCCATAATTAATAACACATCTTGGCGGGTCGTTTTTGATAAGTCAAACTTAAGAAAAACATATATTTTAAAAAGTCAAATTTAGTAAAAATTTTAGAATGATCCTTTTGCGTAGTAGAAATCATTTGAACTTGAAATCTTATAACGAAAATTATTTTACAACAAATAAGTCATACTTAAGCTTTTGGTTGTGTCTAAAATCGAATTGGGTATAATGAGTCAGAGTATGGGTGCGTTTGGATGGGTTGATCGTTGTAAATTTAAAATAGGAATATGGGCAGATTTTTGAGTCATCTTGCGAGAGTCGTAACTTAATCATCCGAATAGCTTTTATTGATTTTCTTGAGGCTAAAACTATCTACAGAGAGTCTACTTTCCAACAAAAGTAGTTTCGTCAATTTTCAGTAAGTGGAAGGCAGTCAAAATGATTTTATGAGATTCATTGTCAAATCTGCGTTTAGGGGCAATTTTTTGGGTTATGTTTGTGAGGGTAACAAACATATCAAAACATCTTTTTAATTAATGAAATTGCTACTATAGCAATTTCATGATGTATAGGATTTTCTGGAATTTTTCTAGATTTTATTAAAGAGTCTAAATAGGCCAGGTCAAGCCAAACTTTCAAGTGGTTTCAGCAGGTCCTTTTCCG